>JAMKCH010085555.1:0-41295 GCA_023653785.1 Ophioderma brevispina
GAAAAACAAAAGAAATCATGAACTCGAATGGTGCTTGGAGAAGTGTGGTCCTAAGACCAGCTTAGACATAACCATGGATAGTAACCATCCGTGATAAACTGAAACAGTGGTACAAATTTTCAATTTCAATCGGCCAAACTCGGTCAATATGTGTTCCTTTTGAAAAGATTTTTCGGTGTTGGAACCTAATGAGGTACTTTTAAGATGTGTCTTAATTTGTATGGGTACTCTTTCTCTCGTGAAATAGAGAGCCGCTTCGAGGGTTTCCTTTTTTTTTTGAGACAACCGTAAAAATACAGGATCGTCTATAAAATAGCAAGTCCGGATGACATTTTGGTGTTCTTAATCCTCACATGGTTGTGAAAGAGAATGCAGAGGCCAGTGGATCGTCTTTGTTAACTATAATTATTATGCCCAGGTTATTAATGCCTAAATGATTTTGTCTGTAGAAATAAATGGTGGCATTCCCAAGTTGCTCATAATAATCCATCTGGAGTGGGTCATTGGAATATTCATAGAAAGAGGGCAAAGGTTCATATGCTCATAATATCCATCGTGGAGTGGGTCATATGGAATGTTCAGAGAAAGAGGTCAAAGGTCATTGCTCATAATAGCCTCTGGAGTGGGTCATAATGGAATGTTCAGAGCAAAGAGGGCAAAGGTCATATGCTCATAAGCCCTTCTCGGAGTGGGTCATGGAATGTTCAGATAAAGATGGCCAAAGGTCAATGCTCATAAGCATCCATCTGGAGTGGGGGGTCATATGGAATGTTCAGAGAAAGAGGGCAAAGGTCAAGATCTCATAATAATCCAGCTGTCTGGAGTGGGTCATATGTAATGTTCAGATAAAAGAGCAAGGTCCATTTGCTCATTATTGTCCGGGAGTGGGTCATATGGAATGTTCAGAGAAAGAGGCAAAGGTCATATGCTCATAACAATCCATCTGGAGTGGGGTCTATGGAATGTTTTCAGAGAAAGAGGTAAAAGGTCACATGCTCATAATAGTCCATCTGGAGTGGTAAGATGGAATGTTCAGAGAAAGAGCAAAGGTTCCATATATAGGCATTTGAGGTCATTGCTAAAATGCTAATTGAAGAATCTTGGTATTTACCACTTTTGTTCAGAATATCCTTTTGGTTTATCAGACATCAATTGGTATTGCTTGAGGTGTTCGAGGGCACTATAAGTCATTGTTGGCCTCATTCCTGTCAACATTCGAGATGTGGACCCGCAGGCACGTCTGGATTTTTTTTCGCTTTAAGATGTGGTGGTAGACATTGATTAGATATGAAAATCCTGAAATTTTGAGCGTCATAGTTCCCCTGTCATTTTCCCCGCCAGAGTCAATTGAATTTTTAGTGGGTTCAACCTGTCAGATTGCCACCAATGTGGAAGACAATGTTGAGAGGGTCCACCGATTAGTATGGAGCCCACCACAACTTTTGAAAATCACTAGATATGGAGAAATACTTGGTGTATAATTCACAATCTGTCCTCAGGAATTTCAAAGCGTTTTTACCTTTTAAGTATGTTAATGAGGCTAAATAATGCGCCTTTGTTCATCGGCGGGCAGTCTGGGGGGTCATAACTCCCAAAAGTAAGTTTTTTTACTGTCCATCTTTTGTCAATCAGAGTTACATATTAGAACTTTATCCAATACAATTATGAACAACCTTAGAAAGTATAGTAGGTACCCCCGCGTTTGAAAATGGCAATTCTTTTTGACACATTTTGGCCCCCCTGAAAATCAACGTTGACATTCGACAAAAAAAAACAAACCACCTCACCCTCTACTTCAGATATGTTGAATATATATTAACAACTTTATCTTGAAAGAACTAGCTTGGTGTCTTTATTTTTTACAACAAAATACACACCAAATTTACCACACACAGGTGTCCCCAGAGGTCATAGTACATGCACAGTGTATATCACCATATACATTCTATGGGGATATCAGCAAAAGGTGTCTTGTGCTGAAAACATGAAGTCAACATCAAAACCCAGCTGGTGCTTCAAGATAGTGTCTTTGTATGATTATCTTCACCTTCTGAAGTAGAGGGTGATGTTTGTATGTCCCATTGATTTTTCAGGGGGGCCAATATATTCAAAATGCAAAATTAGGATTTTTCAATAGGCTGTAACTCACTTATTATTTACCTAATCGTACTTATTATTGTACTGGTGAAAGTCGTGCAGTGGACTTCAATTACAGAAATCGACATTAAAAATATTGTTTGCTTGCGGAGTTCTGACCCCCCAAACCTGGTCCCAGACGAAAGAGTTGCATTTTTACAAACCCAAATAACTTTAAAAGGAAAGGGAAAGCTTCACATTGTTGATGCCAGATTTGAATTCTACATCTACACCAAAAAAAATCCCAATAGTGAATTTTCAAAGTTGGGGAAGTTCCATTACAAGTTTATGGGCCTCTCCAAAATTGTATTTTTTGCATCAAAACAGACACAACACATTTTTTTATGGTGACCCCCTAAATTTCTGAATGCTCCTGTGGGAAAACAAAGCGGTATGAATCTCAAAATTTCAGGTTTTCATTTCTCATCAATACCTATCATACCCCAAAAAAGAAAACAATCCCAACATGCTGCGGGGTCACATCGCGATTGTTGACTGAAATCCTTTGGAAAAAGCTTAAAAAGTGTTCTCTTTCAAAATGAATCTCATTTTAATTAGATGGTTCATGTTACTCTGTCTCAGTTTCTTATTGTAATGGTAAGGCACTTTCAAGTCTGGAGATGTAGGGCCCGGGAGAATATCCGCGATCGCGAATGACATGTTATTCGCGGATTTTGCCTTTTTCCGCGCGGATTTTTCCGTTTTCGCGCGGTACAACGCGGATTTCTTATTTTTGTTCTACCAGAAAAGGTCATTGAACTTCTCGCCCGACTGTTTTTCATACGATCAAATGTGATTGGCAAAAAAATCTATTTTGGTCGGCAAGTTGGTATTTAATGATCGCAGCAAGGCGGTCGAAGGAGGCCGTCTACTACAATAACCCAATGTAACACAGAGCGTCAATTAGATCGGCGTGAATCGCGGTACCCATGCAACCCTGATATATCAGACCACCTATGGATATGTCGTTAGAGATAAAGGCACAGAGTTGACCATGATCACAAGTACCGCATTGGCGGGGGCAGCAACATGATCAAAAGTTGGGCGAACACAATTAAAACAAACCGATAATAAACTAAACATAGCCGCACACTTACGAAATGTATACCTGTCCCCAGGGACAAATCCTACCCCATGCAGCGATCGTTCACGGTGAACGTACAGGGTGATGATCTTTACTTACCTATGAAGGATGGGATGGACCACATGTGGATACGGGTCATAAAAGATTATATGAAATGTTCAGTGATGGTGATAGAAGTTTTAATTCATCCTTGAATGGCATGCTTGAATAGTTTATAAATCCGTTCATGGTAAGCTACTCTTGTGTATCATAAAATACATCCATGATTTGCCAAGATTATGTAGCAGCTGGTTCATATCCCTGCATGAGCATGATGATCGAACGAAAATTCCATAAGATAGTTTTGACCGATACGATCTTTTATGACATTTCAGCTCTACCCACACTATAACTTGATAAATTGATCACCCAGTGTAATTTCCGATCGCAAAATTTTGCAAAACCCGTTTAAGATTCCTAACTAATTCACTGTTTATTTAAGTCTTTCATTGTATCAATTTTTCCGCCCGGCCAGGCCATGAGGCCACGTGCGAAAGTAGCTGCATTGGACGGCCATTACGATATTTCATGATGAAATGTCATATTGTTACAATTCACACACCCGATGATTTCAAATCTAGTTTGTTATTCTTAAATGATTTTTATAAACAAAGTCTTTTTTAATTTTATTATTGTTGTTTTTCTTGTTTATTGCCAATTTGTCAGCACGCCCCCCATTACATAATGAATGGAACTGGTTGTTACTGTAAATGTTTGGATTGATCCATTTAATTAATGGGGGTATGTCTTTGCTTTATGGAATACTCATCGGTAAAAATCGCTAAACAATTGCTTCAGAGAGAGTTGTCTTTCAATTTCAAAATGAATTAATTAATCATTAAATTAAAAAAGAATTTTTGGTTTTTTATCTATTTTATTATTTATTAATGTCTAATAAAAAAAAGATTACTTACTGGTTATACTATTGGTCTTTCGTCAGCATGCATATACTTGGCCCCTCCCTGAGGAAAGACCTTGATTGTATTCTTTGTTTTATTTAACATTGTAAACTGTTAACTGATAAAAAATATCTCTTTTAATGATGACAATAAAATCCCCGGTCCCTAACCCCCCCCCTATAACGCACTTAATGCATGTTTCTATTTAATTTGCATAAACCGTTAATCACCTATAATTGAAACTGTGTGCGATTGTTTATTTGCGTTATCTTGTGAATTTACTTATTCGTAATTTCTTAAATGTTGTGGTGAGACGCTTACAGGCCCCAATAATATACACAACGACGTGGCAACACACAAGGCGGCTTGATCGTCGAGGTCGTATCACGTCGTGGGAAACCTTCTTTTCAATCACGTGGTAGCACGGTGGCTTCGACCACCTGCGTGCAATGAGTTGGTTATTTTTTATTTTATACCTCATTGCACGCACGTGGTCGAAGCCAAACCACGGCCAAAAATTAGTGACACAGGCGCTTAGGGTTTCATATGAAAGCTGTAGAATAAAAATTATTAGAAGTGGGGGGGCATGACTAGACGACGTGGTGAGGGTCGAATCAGGCTGTGGTTAAAATTCATTTTGAGTTCATTAAAAAATCATCATGTCAGTTCAAGTACATCGGCGGTACGTTGTGATCGCCGACGACAGTGAAGTGAGTGGTCGAATCAGGCGTGGTCACATTCATTGTTGAGTTCCATTCAAAATCAGTCATGTCAGTTCAAGACTCGGCTGTACTTTGTGATCGCCGACGACAGTGAGTGAGTGGTCGGATCAGGCGTGGTTAAAATGGTCATTGTTGAGCGGTTCCTTAAAAATCATTCATTCAGTAAAATTCAAGACATCGGCTGTACTTTGTGATCGCCCGGATTTAAAAAAAATTTGTGATTTTTTAGGGTGCGGTTTTCCGCGGAATCGGCAAATTTTGGGCGCGGATTTTCGCGGAAAAGGTCAAAATTTTGATGCGCGTAAAATCGCTGATTGCTAAAATCTGCGCGGCAGAATTCACCGCGCTCCGAAACGCGGATTTCCCGGGCCCTATTGAGAGGTAAAATTTTCTCAGGAAAACAACTAGAAAGGTGCAGAGCTAAGTATTTATTTGTTTGCTGTTTTGATATTTATTATACAATGAGGGGTACATTCTTTGGCAGACACGTTGATTAGTTTAAATGGTGCCTATATGGGAAAGGACCAATAGTTATTTGTTTTTTCCAACAGAAAACTCTTTCCAAAACTCTAACATTATTAGATGTAGCATGTACTATATTTTGTAGTCATACCCTGATTGCATTGCATGCTTATATTGTTATTATTTATTTCAGTAATATTAGATCATTTATATTCTCCTACGTTTGCTTGGGATCATATATTTTTATATAATTCCCTTAGGTACTATATGCATTAGGAAAATACACAGGTGGTGCAAGCCTTGGATAGAAGGGCCTGGGATTTTGGAGTTAATGTGTAAATTTTCTTTTAACCTATGTTGACAGGCACTGATTCAACTAAGCTCAAGGCTAGAACTGGGATACGGCAAAAACATTTAATACTAATGCAAAGCTCAATTTTTGTCATTTCGCAGCAAGTGGCAATGGGGATTGCTTTGGTAATGTTGGTGTCTGTCTGTCTCTGTGTCCTTTCTGTCTGTAATATCTTTCTGGTAAAAATGTTAAACACAATGTTAAGCCTACATACATAAATAGATTAAATGCCCACTTTTTTCCCACCATACGGGTTCACATTTTCATGACACTCGGATTAAATGGTCCGTGGGTAGTGGTCCCACTCATGGTGACCTCATTTGACCTTGATTTTTGTTCCCCATTCATAGACCAACGACACCAGACGACCCATGCCATTCGATGAACGCTGCATTTTTTGTCACATTCCTAGTTTGGTCCAGTAAAGAAAATGTGCACATACAAATTAGTTGAAGTCTCTATAAAAGATTAGAAAATTATTGTTTCTGAACCCTGCAATAGGACACTCTGCAATAGTGAAACAGGAGTGATAATATCAAAATCTTAGGTTCAATGGGATGCACTATATGAGGAGGTGTGTGATGTTCTAATTGTGCCCCTTAAGTCTTAAAAATAAGGAAATAGAGCAGCATGGGGATACTACAAGAATGGCACATGTGTGTTTAATTTTTTCTTTGAGTATTCTTTTATAGGAAAGAGAGGAAGGGATTTAAGGCTGACTCAGATTTCCCGATGAGGGCGCACTCAATTTTCAAACAAATCGTGTTTTTTACATTAAAATAATGCTTTCCAATATACGAATCCCGGTGTGGAATAACTAAGAAGCTGAAATCGAACTCCTTCATATAGAAAATCACTACTTTGTTATAAAATTCCGTATCTGGAAATTTTGGTTATAAACAGTATCCTGGGGCCACTGTATACGTGCCTAAATGTTTATTGCATGAAAACAAAATCCGATTCAACTCTAACTTTGTCTTTGTATTAAGATTTAATTAGGTAACCAACTTAAGTTCTAGATGATTGCTAACACACACACAAAAAAAAAATGAATTAAAATAAAATCGAGATCTCTGAGTCAGCCTTTCAATCTGCTTGAAAATTTGTCATTTGGAAGGTAACAATATTTCGGTACATACATACACCTTGTTATATTGGCAGTGGGTTGTTTGCTATTTGCTTTCATACGTGTATTCAGTGGACCCATTTTATATGAAGAATCAGTGGCTGGCAAAGGGTCCTCACTTGTGGTAGACTGAGAATATGTGCGTCTGTGTGCAATATGCTCTAAATAACTGTGAAAGGTTTAAGTAATCAAGTTTGCAGCATCAGGACACTGCTTTGATTCATAGTTAAAAATGCTCCCAGATCGAGGCTTGAAAACGACTTGAACTTATAGGAAATTTCGATAGATCCTCACTGTGTGAGAGGAAGATCGCGCGCGGGGATTTTTTCCATTTCAGATTGATTTGAATGTTACGTGGCAACATAAATTTGGGAAATATAATTGTAATTACCAATAGTTGTCAAAATTTAAAGCAATACAGAAGTAATTGATTTGTGGCCATCTCATTAATCTAGTTTAATGTAATAATATATTGCACCTAAGGTTGTGACAGGAATTTGCCAAAAGTAATGCTTTTTTAAATGCATTGCACAATTTTCTGTGGCTCACAAGATTCCAAATATATGTAGGCCTATACATCGCTGATTTTGAAAACAAATTTGATGAAATTGAATCAAATTTAGACTCATCTTACATGTAGATAGTACTTCTTTAAATGTTTTGAAAATGAGATACCACAAAAAATACACAGTTGTACAATAAAAGAATTTTAGAGTACCAGTAATTGTAACAGTTTTAATATGAAACAGGCTGAATATCCTAAAGACCCCCAAAAAAAGTAACAAAATTTAAAACTTTAAAATTTAATATGCAATAAAGTGGGGTCAACGACCACAAAGACCCCTTGGCAAGGTTTGAACAATATCATGGCGAGTAGAACGATAATACTAAGTTGTAACTCAAGTGCCAGGTAATTATTACTGAATAACACTTATGTCCTGGGGTAGGGGTTGGCCTTCCTCAAGGCCACAAGAAATAGGGGTGACTGGGAATTCAAACAAGGGGCCCTCTGAAGTAGTATTTTTATATAAGGGTAGAGGGTTGACCGCTTCAAGGCCACAAGAGATAGGGGTGACTGGGAATTCAACATGAGGCCCCCTGAAGTTGTGTTTTATATTTCTTTTTTGTTGTTATGGTTACTCAAGCTCGATGGTGTAAAACTGCCACTATTATGATTTTCATTTTTTGTATTCTGACATGCCATATATCTCAACCACACAAAGGTATTAGTATTTAGTGCAACTTAATTTTTGGAGTAGTTTATTTCATGAATTTGTTGACAGACTTCATTCAACCAATGATTTGTCCCAAATTTATTTATTTAAAAAAAAAAAAAAAAAAAAAAAAAAAAAAAACACAAACATTTAAAACTTCACAAACTTCACGTTCTTGCCCATTAGTGAACATTTCTCTGTGAAATTTTCACCTGTAAAAATAAGTTGTTTTACTGTATCCAGAATGTGAAAGGATAAACCCTAGAGTGGGGTTTGTAGCAGAGGAATATCCCACAAACCATTGCAGTGTACTTGCTGTACAGCGGTATACACAGACAATATCGACTACTAAGACTGCAAGACCTCTCAGGGTCATGTTAACAATTTTGTTAAGACTTCCAACATTTTCTAAAATGCTAAAAAGAACATAAATGTCTTGTTAATTTTTTGTTGGGAAAAGGCTGTTTGTGGGGTCACATGACTTATTGAGGTGCAATTTTTCCAGTCATGTGCATTTTGGGATAGGAGTAAAACATCCTCCTAGATTTTGCAGCAGCTGAATTGTGGAAGGAAACATCCGCTTCCAATAACTTCCTGTTATGCGGCATATGAAAGCAACTATCCAGCGGAAATGTGTATTTCACATGTAGGCTGGCAACGAAGGAAAAGGTCCGCAAGGTTGTTTTTATGTGTATCATGGCTCAGCTGATCTTTTTTGTATTACATTGAAAAATTTTGCAGAATAACACCACGGCTGGAATTTTCAAAGGAGACTACTTTAAAAGACCCGGGTTTAAAGGTGCTTGTTTCCGATTTAACCTATTGTGTCGTACTTTATGAGAGCTGGTACTCCATACCTCCCCCTCCCCCTCAAGTACCGTGGGAAACAACCCTGCGTTTTGATGGTAGAAGCAATAATGCATATTGCAAACCCTATTCAATACTGTGCTGATATTGATGGTTAACCATAAATACGGTATGTTTTTTTTTTATACTTTGTGGATGAAATGGACTTGAGGGCTCAAAATTCAGGACGACAAAGAAAAATACGGCCTTTCTCTGATAATCAAAATTGATACTACTTACTTCCGGGTAATCAGGGGCATCCCAAAGACGTTCGGAACATGCACCTTTTAAAGCCGTTTATAGTCTGTCATGAGTGGACTTTATTTCTTATAGTACTATATGCTAAAAATGTTAGGATAGTAGAAAATTTCCAATGGATGGATCATTTGGACCCAGAGGATGCTTTGAACCATCCTACAATGCATTGCAATATGCTGTACATGTATACTGTACTAAACACATGTCAGTACTTAAAAGTGTGTTCAAAATACAGTAAGGATCCCAGGACATTTCATGATCAGTCTAAAAAATTCCCTAGTAAGTACATGTACTAATGCTTTGTGGGCTAAAATGACATAAAGTCCGAGTTTTATGTGTTAAGATATGATTTTTTGGAGAATCACATATGGCCCTATTGAGGTGAAATTTCCCCAAACTGGTTGTCATTGTGGGATTGGCTTGATAACCTCTCTGAGTTTCACCCATCCTTGAGAAATGTTCTCACCTATAACACCACAATTTTAAAGCATTGAAAAATGGAACGTCCATTAACAAAGGACTAAGGCAAACCCGGGTGAAAATTAGACTCCTTGAGAATATCAGTGCAAGAAATTAGCAACTAATTAACATTCTTTTAGTCTAAAAACCACGTTTATCATCAGTGTTACAATAAATTAGAAATTCTTTGATTAGCTCTATAGTAGTCAACTCGGCTGCAGACATTTGTCCTGTGTATAGGAGCACACAGTAAAACTTGATAACCTCACTGCCCGAAGGAACAATTTCCTTAGGGGATGAATATCGAGAAACTTGAGACAGAGATTTCTTTGAAATCAAATAAATCCCAAAATAGGTTCCCTGAAGAAATGGAAATTATGTATATTTTGTAAGAAACTGCGGCCCCAGACATACATCTTTTATTACATGTTGAACATCACTACTGTGAACTCGGTACCCATGGGAAATAATGCATTTTGCTTTGAACTGGGCACAATTTTGATTGTATCAAACTCGGAAGGTGGGTGCACGCATATTCATGATGATAATTATTCCTCCGCACTCTTTTCAGAGCTAATGTATCATAGCCCATGGGAGACTTGTTTACTTAATATGAATGATTGTGAAATCCGTTTGAACCCTGGAGTGCGACAAGCTTTTTTTGATTGAGTTTGACGTGGTGTTACTCAATTGATTTTTTGCATAATTTTGTGCACAGTGATGCAGATTTATTGAGAGTGTTCCTAGTTACGTGGTATTGCACGATTCTGGTTAGGATAATGCCTGGCTAAACCTGGAATAACTAGTCAATGTGAAACTTTGTTTTTCACCCTCCTCATGAACGAGATCCAAGCAGCACTTGAATGTGTTTGTTCCGATTTATGTCTATTGTGTTCCTACTTAATATGAGAGCCTGGCACTTGCACATACGCCCTGTAAAAGTGCCGTGGGAAACAAACGTGCGGTTTTTATGGTAGAAGTTAGACTGCACACTGCAAACCCTATGCATTTTGGTTTAATTCGACAATAATCAAAATCGATACTACTTGCGGGTAAATTGGGGGGTTTGAAAGATGATCGGAACATGCACCTTTTACAGGGATAAGCAGTGATAATGCAGAGGACCAAAGAAATGGAAATTCCATTACCTTATATCATCGGGTATCCTTAGAATTGTGTACAATTCTGTTAAAGAGACAGGGGATTTTAGAAGAGCACCCCAATTTTTCTCAAACCTAGGTTTTTTAACCCTTTGCTAGCACCAGGGTTATAGCTATGAAGCACAGGAATGTAGTCCCAATTTTGTGTGTGTTGTTTGGTAATATCAGGGGCTACATTTCTTATCTATGTGACGACAATTTTGAAGTGGGTAGGGGGAGAGCCCGAGTCCGGGACCGTATAAGTGAATCTCCCAAAATCGGTGTGGTATTTTGTCTGTTTAAGAGCCGGTTTTTACAAACCAAGTCCATAAATTTTAGCTTGAAGTCAGCGGCCTTGTGTGCATTTTCTATGGTGGTCGCAGGCATACCATTGAGGGCAAAGATTTATTTTCAGTGTGCAACTCTATGCTCAAAAGTAAAAAGGGCCTTTTGATCATCGGTATATGTCTTTCAAGTTAAAACCATTCACTAATAGCATTGAAGATTTACGACCACGTTTTTAGCACTTTAAGCATTTGACCTTAACACACAGGTCAATGGTCACACTCACTCTAACTCTGGAAGAGGGAATATTTGAACAAAACTATGTTATACACATATATTTTAAATTTCCCAAGTAGGCCTTACTTCTTAATAACCATACCAATGTTAACTTAAAAACGTTTAGTAAAAAATTTAATCATTTCTCATTATCAGAACTCACGCTTTAGCCATTTAATACAATCAATTTCCTCCCCCACATCTCTGTGAAAATATAAAGACGCAAAATTGGTTAATCTGGTTTGAAGAGGACATACCAATGACAAAAGATTGATTTTTGATAACATACTTGCTAATTAAAATTAAGTTTACATTGCCTGTGAGAGAGGCCAATTCCAATACTGGTAATCACGTTGGCATTAAATTTCATATGTTTATCTTCGATAGAAATGATAAGTTTAGTATGTTTTAACTTCAATTAGCACTCCCCAATTCACATTAGGGGTTTCCTTGATATCTCATCCCATAGTACACTTTCATTATGTCACTTGGCCCTGGACTTGACCATACTTGGTTCTCAACTTTAGACGTTCACTAGGGAAGGGACAGTGGTTATAATATATTTCAAGTCAATTTTACCATCTTTTAGGACTCTTAGTTGTGGGAGTTATTAGCTGCACAATACTTTAGTCAAAAAAATTATGTATGGAGCCTACCTTTCCTCAACAACATTTGTTAGACATGTAGAACGATAATTTGTTTTTGAAACATCTAACTTAACAAAATAGTTAATACTCTCATATATATTTATCAGCAAAACGAGGATCAGGCCCTTAGACGATTTAAATTAATTATCATTCTTATTTAAATGTGGCAATGATAATTGTACAAATGACAAGTACTCTATAGCCCTATTCTAGAATTCAATTCTTTTCATCATCACACTATATTTATCGTCATATCAAATAAGAACTAATTTCTACTACCTATTCGATTTTTCACTTGGATTTTGGAGAATTGTAATGGACACTGTGTGAATGTTTTTTTTGTACCCAACTTGTATGTCCTGGCATAAGGGTATAACCCCGGTGGTGCACTCATATTGACCATGTTAACGCATATCTTCCCCTTTTTCGCGAAAAAGGGTGTATTTTGAAAGTATGTTCGCGAAAATGTACGCTTTTAAAAAAGGGGTCCTTTTTTGTCGACGATGTACTCAATATGTTGAAAAAGGGTATATTTTTTTGTTAATACGACATGAAATCCTCAGACATCTTACCATTTCTCTCTTAATTTACTCCAGTTTAACATTGTTGTTATGTTTTTTTGCCCCAATAGCCGACACGCATCCCTGGGACAATCGCTGAAAGTTTTCAAGTCGAATCCCTGTTTGTTTTACATTTCATTCATCGTGTAAGCAAGGGCTTCCCAAGGTCTTTTTTTACTCCAACTCTGTGCCCCAGGTAGAGGACCGCTGATTCCATGGGTCTTTATATCAGCGATAGCATAATGGTCAGCCGGTCTGTGGAACCTGACAAGCAGGTACTCTGAAATTCCTCATGGTGCGGACCATAAAGTCAAGGGCCATGTTTGTCTCTAAATGCCGCGACTGCGATGAATTGTGCTGGAATCAGGGTCAATTAAGTGTGCGTATTGCAACTGTCCTCCAGGAGTTTAACTGTTTTATATTGAAATGCTTGACTTTCTTCTGTGTATTTTGCTGTATAAGAAACTTCATGAAATAAGGAGCTAACTGTTGTAGCTTTTTGCTGGTTGTGCGCAATGCAAGTAAAGCATGTAGTGATTAACAACTCCTGACTTTTTCACACAGGCGAAGTTTTTTTATACGAATTTCCATAATTATCTGAAATTGGAATTAATTGTGACTTTTCGGTTATTGAATTCAGTGTACTTTCTGGTTTCTGTTAGTTTTTGTTTTTCGCATATAAATTAGGCTTAAAGATGGAATTAAACTACAGAAAGGATAACAGAGTTCCTCTTTGAAAAGAAAATATGTTTTTTGTGTGTGTTCTTGAAATGTCAAAAAATAATCGTCCTTGCTCGACTTGCTTGTGTCGCCTGCGCCTTCGCGGTTTAGTGATGAATAGGGCTTAACATACCTTGACTATGTGACCTTTGACCTCAACAAATGAGGGATCCCGATGTTGCATCCTCTGATTCAAGTTTGGTTTCAAGTGAACTTCAACTTTTCAATGAGTCAATTTTACATTTTCAGCTATTTTACAACTTGACCTCACATGACCTTTGACCTTGACAATGTGGACCTTTGACCTCATCAAAAAAGTGGGGGATGCCCATGTTGCACCTGTGATCCAAGTTTTGTTTAAATCCTGTAAAGTATGAGGTATATTACAGGCACATGTTGACCCTTTTTTCACCAAACATCAACAACAACAGACCACACCACACATACTACAGTGTAAGCAAAAGTGATCCCTAGTGTCCTCCGCCTTAGCAGGCGACATAAAAAGGGGTGATTTTGTAAAATTCTTGACTCCAACAAAAGTTGTTTTTAACGGTTATTGTACCCCTTATCATGGTCAAAAAAGTGGTCCAAAATTGCTGAGAATGTACTTGAAACTAAGCGAAAAATGGACCCCCTATTTTTTGACTTTGGGGAACGATCAATGTGTTATAACCTTTGATATGACATGCACCACCGGGGAAGAGACCAATGTTTACCATTTTACAAAAGTCAAATTCTGTTGTGTTCCTTTTACAAAACCGATTTTTCACACACCTGAGTTCCGTTAATATGAAACTCAATGAAAAATGACCTATCACAATCTAACGTACCTGTGGAGATATTATCAGTCATTGAGTCTGGAGTGTTCACAAAGTTGGCCTTCACCAACGCCTGACTCGCCGGTTTTTACTAAACTCTCGAGATTACAACGACATTTGAACAGAACAAACGGCATTTGAACGCTAATCAGACTGGGCTTGAAAGTGATTAAGTATCATGTTCAACAACTATATTTGGTAAATTGCCAAAGAGGGCACTTTTTTCACTTATACAATTTTTTGAGACAGGCTGTACTACTGCTGTATGCATCATCAAGGGTTTACATGCATCGTTTATGCTCTCGTTTACATTTGGAATGCTTACAAGTATTAGATCACGACTGAAGTGAATAAGCCGAATATGCCGTCTTTATGTATAAGATGAGATTAGTAGTTTCTGTCGTTGCCACGACAGAAAGTCAATTTGCTTAGTCAAGCATGGTTTTCTATAGGGAATGATTAAGATTGCATGCAAGTTCAAAACAGGTTTGGCGGTTTTCTTTTTGGCACCTGTTTTGTCCAATAAACTTCAAATCGTGTTCTCGGTCAGGTGGTCTACTTCCGATCCAGTGAAATTTTGAGAGAAATTTCGTATCCTAAAAATCTCCTCCTGTCACTATTAAACAATGTTCATGTAAGGGAAAAATAAGTTGAGCCACATGAAAATATAATGTTACAACCATACAGCTGTCCCAAAAAACTATACAATCAAACTAAAATATAAAATTATAAAACATAAAAAAATTAAAAAATATTTTTGACTTTATTTGTTAACAAGACCTAAGCTCAATCTCACTTTTATTTCCTCCATTTGATGGATCCTAAGTATGGAGATATTGACAGTTGAACACAAGGATAAAATACCACACTTGGCGCAGTTTTCCTGAAGTTCAAGACCCTAAAGTTCTAAAGCATGTAGAATCATTGTGGGGATTAAACCATTTTCGAACAAAGAAGATTGTACCGCTCAGAGTGAATGCTATTATCATGATTGACGAATCAATATATTTTTTTCAAGTGAAAGCACAGAAATTATTATGTTGTGGGTGAAATGGGGGACTCCCTCTCAGGAGGAACATAATCATGGAAATTTTGGGGAATTTGACTGCTGAAACGATGTAACATTCACAAGTCTGTGAGGGAACAAAAGTGTTTACAATGCTCTAATTGGAGGGACAATTTACCCCATTCCCCATTCCCACGCTTCAAGAGACAGATGCAGGAGGATATAACGAAGAAAGCAGTGTTCAACAAAAGCAATAAAGGAAAGGATGTTTTGTTCAAAGGTCTCATTTCCCTTCAACAGGGTGTTTTATGCTTCTCTTGTCTAACACCTTCTGGCTGAAACTGGAGTAAAGCTGAGACAACAAGACTGTTTGAAATTGAATTTCCAATGCTACATGTATTTAATTAATTAGCAACAATTGCATTATAAAGTTATAAATTATGTATATCACAAGAGGCATCACTTATATACCTGCTTTTTATTTTAATTTTCAATAAATTTTTTGTTTTTTTAAATATTGTATTGATTTTGCAATGGCAACTTTTTGATATCAGGATATAGCCGAATCTGGCCCAACAGGTTTTTCACGTGTCCCCTCATATAGTAGTCATAACTCCCGAACCAGAACCCCAAATAGCAAACACCAATAAAAATTTCATTAAAGCTGGAACCCTCACTATAAAAGAACAGTAAAATTCAAGTGAGTTAAACTGAAATTGTTGGCCAAAAAATTACTCTTTGATTGTATAGTTTTTTTGTTTTTTGATTTTATTAAACATCACTTTCTCAAAAGCAGTATTATGGCAGAATTAAAGAAATTTGTTACACTGTTCTTGCAATTAACAATGCAGTGACTGATGGTTTTACTCAAATGTATACAACATCTGATTGCACTCCACACCAGAACAGAATAAACAGATCAATAATGTTTTTTTGATGTCAAACTGTACAGGTCATGGTGCAATATCACAATTAAAATCTGGGATATTTGTAGGGAAATTTTTTTTATCTCAAATCATAATTTTTTATACACTAAAAAATTACCGAATCGGAGTAAAATTATTCTGCTTTGTCTTTAATATGCGATTAGAATCAACTGAATTTTTGAACTAACCTTTCCTTTGTGTATATCTTGTGAACCATAAACAAAAAAGGAAGCTTTGGATCACACCTGTAAGAAGTCAAAACAGCTATGTGAGCAATATAGCCCTACATAAGGACTCCTGGTTTCTCTTGCTTTTTCACAAATGTATTTTAGTGCATTTGTTTAATATCATCACAGGAAGGGGCGTGGTTTCCGATTTTTGTCGATCGTTTCTCTACTTGATATGAGAGCCTTACACTTGTACACACTGACTATTATAGCCGTAAGAAACTACTTGCGGTTTTTGAATGCTATGACGCGGATAATGCATATTGCACGCCCTATTCCTCTGTGGCTAATAATATTGACCACTAAACGGTAGTTTTTTTATCTATATCTTGAGAAAGAGATGAATTTGAAAGCTGAAATTTCAGGACAACAATGAAAAAATACGCCTTTCATCTGATTACTCCAAATTATACTACTTCCGGCGGGTCCCAAAACAAATCGGAACATTCACCTTTAACTCTCTTGACATTTCTGCTCTTTCACTTTCTCTTTCTTCAGGATCAAGTAGCTCAATTATACTCTGTCGCCCAATCCAGCAAAAATGAGACGGGAGGCGGAGAAGGAAAGATGCTAGCAAATTAACCATCCAAGACACGGAGGGAAACAGTCAAGGGCCATTTTACACCACAAAATATACCCCCTGCCCATTAAGTGTAATCTTTATACCCCTGTCAGGGCCGTCCCTAGGGGGGTGTGACACCCCCCCCCCATTTACAAAAATCTGTCGGCAATACATGTTGACTTGTTGGCGATAATGGTATAATATCGGCGCAACTGATGGGCGGATTATCGGCGTTGCACTCATCCACATTTGTTTTTTGATTTGATTTGTTTCATAGCTGTTGCATGATGGCTGTTGGTTTGTGGTAGGGGCAAGCCCCCCCAGCCCCCCAATGAATCCCCCCCTTGAATCCATGATTTTGGGTTCTGGCAACACATACCAATCCAACACCCCCCCCATTAAAAATGGTCTGGGGACGCCCCTGCCCCTGATCCATCCATCATTTCTGATTGATAACTACTCTAATATTCATTCAACAACACACCAATTGAAATCAGTTCTAAATATTTAAAAAAGCGGCAATGGCACATTTCACAAAACATGAAATTTTCTTCAATTTGCTCTCAAATGATAGCTTGGCCATTGGAACAAGAGATCCATTTTTACACATAACAATAATATACCCCCAAACCGATAGGGACATTGATATACGATAAGAATATCCAAGTAATTTGTAGGCCACTTTTAAGTTTTCCATACTTTTAATCAAAACATGTGTTTAATACTTACAATGAATATTTTTTGACTCGTACGCATGATATTAAACACCACAAAGGTTTTTAGACTGGTCAAACATGTGCTAGCATGGGAAACATTCATACGGCGTGCGGTTCTTGTGTTAAACGCCATTTTCGTCGCTGCTTGAATTTCGCGATCGCCTGGGGTGACGTTAATGACAGAAATCGTTCCGTATACCCATAAGGAAGCTGATTTGGTCTTAAGTATTTCGGGTGAGGGCTTTGTATAATAACGCTTTACAACCATGCAAAAATGTCCGATTTTGAAAACAATCTTGAGAGGCGCATAGTTTTCAAATGTGCCAGTGGTCTCTTTGAAGCTCTCGCGCTTTCACCCCTACTACACATTCTTAGAATGTTGCTGATTTGCTTAACAATAATGGCTGCCAAGTTGTCATATGGAATTAATTTGGCTGGTAATTCACAAAGGAAGTCTAAACTTTAGACCTGGGTTTAAAATCAGGGTTAGTCCTACAAGATAGGACCTTTTTTCCTTTCAACACACTAAGAAAGTTTAAAATAACGGGTGAGAAAATTCCTCATGGATGGGCCAATTCCGGTCCCATCCATGAGGCATTCTCAACCCTTTACTTTACCTTAAACATATTTGAAAGTGAAAAGGGTCCACTCACGTAGGACCAACCCTGATTTTAACCTGGGTCTAAAGTTAGACTCCCTTAAGAATACAGCCATGTTCATTCCATTATGACCAATTGCAGCATACTCGTGGGAATCTTTGTCCAGCAAAACAGGAAACAATTCTTGATTTTTTTTAAAAATTGCGGTTTAAATATTTTTTGTAAAATAATTTAGTGTGTCAGTTTCTATACCAGAGAGACTCATACTATCAGATGCTTCTCTATTTTGAGTGTGAGCGGTCTAGTGTGAGCTTGATAGGTAAGGACCAAAGAAGTTTCTCTTTTATGGCATGTTCTCCAAAACTGGAGCACTCACTAAATGCGACGGCAGAGGACCACACAATAATATTGTCAAATTTTCTTGTTATGAAACCTTGTGCACTGAATTGTGCATATTTAAAAGGTCTACAACTTGCTTTTGAAAATGTGTGTCTGAATTAAAGATGCATTTTATAGGGTGACTAAACAACACAAACTGAACCAAAAACAACTTGTATCCTTATAAAATTGGGTAGCACCAAAAATTTTTATCACTTTATTTTAAGGAATTAAATCATCCGTAAAATCAGTTTGTCCAAAATGTGATTTGTCTTCCTGACGTTTGGAAGCAATAACACAAATTGTACACATACTGTGTTCACAACATTTCACAATATCTCGTTAAATGTAATTATGCGTGGGGGATGAGTCATCCCCCCCAGCCCCACCTCAGATCAAAGGGGGAGTTCAATTTGTAATACACAGGGAACTGGTGAACAAAGAAGTTACAATATACAAATCCTTTGGTAATATTGCCCAAGATTGTTGTCGGCTACCACAGAATTGTAGAAGCACAAGGGATTACTCTGGTCACTGTCTTGTGATGTGGTGTGTTGTGTGTCTGTGGTTCAAATGTTAACACTTAATATATTGCCTGCCGTATGAGTTCCTGGTTTCTGCAAGGGCTTTATCGATGATGTAACTTTTGTTTGAGCAAGGGGGCGGGGTGGGTAAACATTTCGGTGACCTCATGTGACCTTTGGCCCCATTCACACACGTGACGACACTCAGCGCTCCAGTTACTGAATATTTTTTAATGCCCATATATTAGTATGGCATCGCCACACTTGTGGTACCACTTGTGATGGCTTGTGTTAAGCCAGCTGTTTGACCCCTGCAATAGTCTCTTTTATTTTTTATTTTTAGAGCAATTTTCAAAGCGTGGCAAACACAATTTTTACAAACTGTTATAGTATGAACCTGCAGAGCTATAACCTCTGCAAAATCAGACAAACCATTGCGGGAATCTTGCCATATAGGCCTACAAAGGTCAGTATTTGTAATAAAATAGTGGGCCTCTATATTCACATTCTCCATAGAGAGACATGTTGAACTAGATTTTAAAGAAAATCTACATTTGCCGCATGACAATTTTGTAAAATTTACACAGATAAAGTCGTGTTATGTTTTTTGTGCTTAACGAATTAGTTATACATAGTGCTGGTGATAGATCAATATGATGTTTCATCAAACTTTATTTCCCATTACTCCACGTAATGAAAACAAAACAGTTATATGTAGGATTGAGCAATAGGTCTATATGGCCCAAAAACTCACTCACCCCCTTTGAATACATTAACACGCAAGAAACAGGGGCATAACTATCAAGAACGCACAGAAAGTGTTACCTTGTAACCCTTGTAACACATTTCTTGTTTAGACTAAATCATAGTCAATACCTTGGTTTCCTGTAGTTTCTGGCGACTCGTTTGCATCCTTGTTTAGTACGGTCTCTACCACGAACAGGGACCATTTTTTGGACCAAGGTCAGTACTTAGATATACACCACATGTGCTTATGTGTAAGCCTGGAGGTTTATGTTTTGGCTAGAGTGACCCTGACCCTCCTTGCAGTTTTTTCATATAGCAATGCCCTATATTTTACACTAGTATAAAAGTAGTGCACTAGCATGTATTTTGTCACACAGTATATGTTTTACCCCTCTTAAAATTTAGAATTTTCTTTGGTATGTACAACACAAATTATCTTTTTTTCCTTTGAATGCCACTTCATTATTTTAAATGACTATTTGTAGTGTACTTGTGTGTGTGTGTGTTTGGTTTCATTTGTGCATGTTGCTTGTGTGTGTGATTGGCATTAAAGTTAATGGTAAAAAATGTGTCATAAAATAAAAAATGTTTCAAATGGGGTATGACAGCAAAACATTAAATGTACAGGTTGGGGGGGGGGGGGTAATTCTTCCTCACCTTGGGGAAGTAATGGTTATGTACCACTTATAAAGTCCCCTCATTTTCAGGCTCTTTTTTCATTCCAGCATAGAGGTTTTAGAGAAGAGGGTGCACTAGCCAGCCTGTATTATTCAATGTTCGTTAATGAGCAATTCCATGACTGGGCTTATTGATCGCGGCAAATGCTTTTGCCCGGGCTATACTAGCGAATGTCCCCCACAATGCAACACACCACCAACATCAATTTATAAACAAACAATGGTTGGTACACAAGGACGAGATTTATTATGGCAGGTGCAGGGTAGGATTTCACGAATTTTCCGATTCTGATGATGATTTCTCAAGCTTTAGACTTTTAGGTTAATATCATGTCCCCTAAGCTTTAATTAATCTACCATCGTGTCATGAAATAATGTGCATGTCTAAGACGCCGAATGCGAAAAATGCGGCAGAAACATTTGGTGCTCCGGGTATTTTTCTTTGGCCTAAAAAAAAATACTGGGCCCAGCTTTGCCAGCGCTACAACTTAGTTCATTGCACTTCTAACCTTTTTTTCCCCCTACATCGTTTTTAAAAAAGTGTTAAAAACCCCCCGGTCTTGCCCGCAAATATAATTATGACCTATGAAAACTTGTCCTAATTTTGTCACTTGCGGTAGATATGGCGTGAAGATTTGTAATTGTAATGTTAACGCAAATTCACAAAACGATCCGGTTTCGGCAGTGAAGCAACACAAGTTGTGAAATTTAAAAATGGCCGCAAGAAAGCGATGCTGCCCTGGGAAGACTGCAGGAATCGTCTCTTCTACAAGACTTCCGGCGTAGGGTCCACGCCGGTTCATTTCTCCGATATGATTTTGGGGAGAAGCGATGAGCACTCGCCGTGTCAAGAGTCGCATAGCACACCTTACATCAAGCCCTCTTTCAAAAGCATCTCACGTGGACATTCATTCACTGGGGACAATGCCGTAAGAACGCATATATACCACTTGACAGAAATTAGATGTCTGGGAGCACACTCCTCCTTTATACCGCCCCCTCTAGGTCCCAGTGGCCCCCATTTTAGGACTATTTCCAGAGACCCTACTTTTCATGTCCCTAGCCACATTCTCCCAAATTTTCTTCAAAAACCCCTCAAACAGTAGCTGGGAATTGAGGGAGATCGCAGCTTATTTTCTTAAATTTTCTGACACCTAGTTCGGAGACCCCATTTGTTTGGGCCTCAAATCCGTCCCCCCCCCCCCCCCCCCGGTACAGGTTTATTATAATCGATCGCGTTGATCGTTTGTCCCTGGGTTTGGACCTATTCAATTCAGTCGGAGGAGGGAAAATGAAAGACTTCAAATGCACGTGCCACACCGGAATTATTTTGGAGGACACTCAGGTTATATAACCCAACTCACCTGCAATAATACAATTTCATTCATTCATGTATGGAAATGCACAATAAATGGTTGATTTGGTGTGATTGTGGATGACCCGGAGGGGAATGTCTATGTAATGCAATTTGAAAGCTTTATAACATAGAGCAGGGGTAATAACTCTGACCAGTCTGACCATATACATCAGGTCAACAGAGGATGAAGTTTTACTTATACAATTTTGGAATGAAAAACTGGAGAGATGTTCAAATGGAAAGAAAATCATTTTTCTTCAAAGTTGTAATAAAGTGAGAAACAGCAGTTAATGTGTACGGTCAATAATTTATGTTACTAATCTCCCTGGCCTGGGCTACACAAGCCCTTCCTAATCCTCAATGTGATCTATATTTATGTTTAATCCCTGATAACACATACCTAAGCAATAAATTGTCAAAAATAGGTTTTTAACCGATATTAGTTAGTCTTGTAGCGTTTGCTGCCCCTGGTTGAGCATACGGAAATCATGGTTGACAAGGACAAATCAGTTATTCCATGAGTTGTGATGGAGTTGATGGTTGATGGGTGGGGGTAGTCAGGTAGTGATGGAATACAGGATCCAATGGGTGAGGTGATGGTTGGTGGAGACGGGTATGGAATAGGTGGAGCAGCAGGGGATTCAAGTTTGTTGCCCAGTAGGAGGCCACATGCATTTAATTTGGAGCCATTTAGATTTTGTTTTGTTTTCTTTTATTTACTGAGGAGATTTGCATGTTAAGACAAAATCAGATGATAGAATGTTTCAATTGTATAAGATATCCACAAAAAAAAAAGTGATCCAAAATCAAGATTTTCGGTTATAAACTAATAAGTGGACAATCAAGTATGATTTGCAACGGTCTTGACTTGCCATTTAGCCAATTTGAGCAATTTCTGGGAAGCCCTTTTCAATTTTTTTTTTAATTAAAAATAAAAAATGCATTTACATTAGGTTTTGACTACTACTGGGATTAAACTTGATTTTTGTTTGCACTTAACAATGAACCAAATTCATGGATATGGCCTATAGTCCCAAACATCCTTTCGGAAAATAAAGAACTAATACTGACGATCACTGCAAAAAGTGTAGCGTATTTTTGTGTTCGATCTAGGGGCAATTTCCCAAAAAACAAACGGGTCCGCTCCGTGATTTTTGAAAAGTGGAAAAAATGCAGTAAGGGACGTTAGGATATGGAATTGTCACTTAATTGGTTGTTTCACCTCATTGCAAAACTCAATGCCACACCTCTGGAGGAAGCCACAGCATCCTTGATGCTCTCGTTTTATTCTAGTTTGTCATAAAATGAGACTTTCAAACAGCTGTGTAAGCTCGTTGACATGTATGTTGGTGTGAGAGGAAATGATAACGGAAGTTAATCATGGTAAGCCATTTAAAGGTAAAGTTAAAGGGGACGGACCTGGTACACAGGAACGGAGTGAGCCCATCTCTCTTTCGACTCCACCATATAAGTTGCTGTAGTGGGATCGCCAAACCTCATCTACAGCGAGTCTGTTACTTACCCAGACATGAATATACACTGCTGGTACCCATTTATACACCTGGGTAGAAGTAATTGTGGTAAAGCGCCTTACTCAAAGGCGAAAACACATTGCCCAGTGGGGCTGAAACCACGACATTGGCGTGTGGACGAGCGCTGATCCACTGGACCACATGTGCCCTCTTGCCATTTACACCTGCATATTCAGAGTGTGAAATTGAGGAGGGAAAGAAAAAGTGAGGGAAATCAACCAAAAAACAGAAAACAAAATTTTATGATCTTCATTTTGTGTTTGTTTACGTAAGGTACCAAAAATGGATGAGGCCTTGGCTCCCAAGGGTGCACTAGAAATACATGAAAAGGCAGGAATGCAATCCCTACTGCAGAAATGAAATAACAGTGAGTATAATACATAGCTAACTGTAGTCATCAAGGAGAGAACAGGATACTTCTCTCCACTAAGTTGTAACTTATAAAGTACAGTGATGAATCAGTTCAGGTCCCTATTTTGTAAACTCTAGAATTGTTGAAGCTATGTAGGTGTACCTGTTCACCATTGAGCTGTTTAAGTGGAAATTTACGCGTACAGATATTTTCGCGATTTTATCAATTTTACCAAATGCGCGAGAATTAATTTTCACTGTATTGACTACAATGCGATACAAATCTATTGCTTGGACAAATTATTTTCGAAGTTTTATGTTCACTCGCGAAATAAACCTCGTGAAAATTTCCACTATACAGTATGTGTTGAGGGGCATTGAGAGTTGTCTTTTTGGCATTGCTATAAGAAGGGGTATAGAAAGATGTCTACTCAGGAATGATAATGTTCACAATTTTTGTATATTGGGGCCCATATATCATTACTGGTTTCAAGAAAAAGCATTCATAATTGAACATTTTGGAAAATCCACAAGGATATGAAAAAGGACTGAACCACTAAAGTATTTTTTTTTTTTTTTTGTTTTGACCAAGTGGATTTGAATTTGCCTGAAGTACTGTGCAACACTTTAAAAGAGGTCAAATGCAGAATTTGGAATTAATGTTTCGCTTTTTATTGCTGTGGTTAATGTGAGAGATTCGTTATGACGTCTCGTAGAGTCTAAGGTCAGAAATACCTTTCAAACAAAAATAAATGAGCCTGGTGCATAAATGATCTAAATTATAATAATAAGCAGTTTTAATGATCTTTACTTGATTGATTTGGTTCAAGAATTTGGTATGTCCCAAAACAAAAATTACAATAAGTACACAATTTAAGATTATGATATTATAAAGAGGTTCCTAGTATTCCTATGTTGGAAGGCGTTGCAGTTAACGATGATATGTCCTCACAGACGAAGCTCCCAAAATGACAGTATGCAAAGTTCACATAATTTAACTCTTTAGGTAGTATATCCATGGGAATCTTTCAGTCCTGAAGATAAAACTTTGTCCAGGCAGTTCAAGACAACAGGTTAAATTAAGTCTCCGACGACAAATCACAGTATATCAGTCCAAGATAACACCACGATTCTATCTGTCCACAATTTGGAATCCTATTTTTGATTCCCAGCACTTCGGCTTCAAAGAAGACAGTAGAATAATTACAGCAAACTCTGCTCACTGGAATTATATATCCTGGCACAGGTCTTCTCCTCAATGCCAGAGTAAAACTAGCTATCTTCTACTACGTAGGGGAGAAGTAGAGAACCGTCTTGTGGTCTCCCCTGTTAAACTGCGAAGCAAAGCAAAGTTAAAATGCTAAGCGAAGCAGCGAACCAATCTTACAACTCCAAACACTGTTTTCCATTAACATATTGCTAAGTATACCATATCATGACTAGACCTCAGCGCAGGCCTTTTCTAAGGTCTGCCTTGACTATAGAATCATTGAATGTGAAGGGTTTTCCAGTGCAAAAAGTTTACCATCATTGCTGGATTTGTGTAACAACATAACATCTTGAACACTCACTGGCACAAGTGGGGGTGCCGCCCAATACCTAAGATCGATGGCACTTGCCTGTGCTACTCATGTGCAGGTATGCCTGCCCTGTATGGGAAAGATCAACCCATGCAAGAAGCTTGATGCCAGCGTTAATGCGGACTCCTGCTGGCTTATCACAGGATGCCTCCGTCCAACACCCCACGGTACACTTGTACGTCCTAGCAGGAATTGCTCCACCAGACATCCGTAGTAGCGTGAGGCAGGCAAGAGCGTAGCTGCCAAGTAATCCAATGTGAAGCATCCTATGTCTGGGACAGTACCCTGCTGCCAACCGTCTTAATCCAGAGATAGAGTTTCTCAAGCAAAGCCCAACTCTTGAAACAGTCTCTTAGAAGCTTAAGAGAGTCGCATGTGGAAAGAAAGACTTTGCCATCAACCAATTAACATCTATAGGTATTGAACCTGGTGCGCATCTCACCAACTGGAGCCGACTCCTCATGGGCTGAATGCGACTGCCTCAATAGATTGAGAACCAGACCTGGCCGAATATAAGTTTCCTTGCAGAGTGGGGCTATCTGGAATCAAATCAGGATACTACCTGTGGTTGTGGAACAGCAAGACAGACAATGGAACACCTCGTGGTCTGCCCACTGACTGGACAACAAATGCACAAACAAGGACCTTGCGGAATTCAGTTAAGCACCAGACGTTGTACCATCTCTGGCTGGATCATATTTGAGAACCACGTGTGGAACGATAAGAAGAAGCTACTTGTTAGTAGTGGATGCTGGCGGAGAGTCCTTCCAGTGCTAGTATTTAACTACTCACCGATAGATTCCCCTTTCTAACATCTCATTCCATCATTCTCATGCATTAACATAACCTAACACTAGTGACCAATCGGAATTCAACACCCGAATTACATAACTTCATATATGTAACTCTATGGGGAATTCCCAGATCTGCAAGGTTTTGATCTTTTAAAGCATAACACAAGTGACTCAGTTAAGTTTACATCTTGGGAATTTCCCCACTTCCCTTATTGTGCAATCTCACTAACAGGTGCGTTCCTGCATAACCAACTCTAGGGAATCCACATTTTCGCTCTTTTATAGTAAACAAAATTACTTTCCCGTGAGAAATCGTTTCTCCAATAAAATTTAGAAAATAATATTTTAATCAAACTTTGAGGGTAATATACAATAATGTAGTGCTGTTAAAAGTGCTCACAGAATATGTTGTGGCAATGATTTCCATAGTACCTCTTCAAGTTGTACATGTGCCTTAGGGTTCGGGTGTTTGTTAGGCCATAAAAGAATTTGTTCATGTAGAATCTTAAAGGAGGAGTACATAAGAGGAAGTCTTTCCATGTTTTATGTGAGTGCAGAAGGCCATAAGTGGAATAGGCTGCCATTTGTCAGAAATTCCAGCAAACATACATTAGGCCAAGTCTTTGGTTAGGGGATCTGAAATGGTCTTCAGGCACCGGAAAACCCATTTCAAAAAGCTGAAGCCACCAAAGTAATATAAATTGAGTATCCTAATACATGGCAGCACACCACATATCACATGACAGCTTTTTGCACTTATAACCTTCTTATATTCACACAACAAATACTTTGGTCATGTTTAATAGGTGGGATTTATTCTACTTCGGTGATTCCCGTGTAAATATCCCTGTTTATGCTGGTGTCTTATCAAATGAAGCATACGCACCACACAAATTGCCTTTATGTGTCTTTGCAAGAGTACCAATTCAATTACCGCTTTTGTAATATTATCGCTAGACCCTTACCAAGCCATTCATAAATACTGTGTTATCCATGCCATGAAGAGGTAAAGATTTGTTAGAGTACAACTGGCTCTAATGTTGCAGTGATGTACTGAAGTACAGAGTGGTCCAAAAAGTTTACACTTTTTCGTCTGCAAATTTCTCAAAAGTGGGTAGACATATCAAAATAGTTTGAAGGTACTTATTAACTACAATATCTTGTTGGAACCTGGTGAAAACGGCATTGAAAACAAAGCTGAAATGACAAAATGGCCACCATCTAGAGAAAAAAGGTCAAAAACCACTTTGCACACACAGCAAGTCTCTGGCACTCTGTTGGCGGTCACGAATTATATCCAAGATTGATACACACATTGAACAATGCACCCCGTCATGTGACTTGGTATTTGATAATAACCACAAAGGTAAGAATTAAGACACCGCAAATTATTTCAAGTTTATCTTATAAATTTAAAAATAAAACGGCTACAATGTTTCTTCTTTACGATCTTGTCCCAAACCATGCAAACTTCGAAAATGTACAAGCAGAGTCTCGATTAGTCATGGCAAGAAAAACATGCATGTATCTTTCAATTTAAAATCCTCTCCCAATTGAAATCAACTTAATTATTAACCCATCAATGATGGGTTGTTGCTATCGAGAGCGGCGTTTTAATATGTCGGGTCTTGTTTTTTTTTTTTTTTTTTTTTGTTTACACTTTTTCGTCTGCAAATTTCTCGAAAGTGGGTAGGCATATCAAAATAGTTTGAAGGTACTTATTAACTACAATATCTTGTTGGAACCTGGTGAAAACGCCATTGAAAACAAAGCTGAAATGACAAAATGGCCACCATCTAGAGAAAAAAGGTCAAATACCACTTTGCGTACACAGCAAGTTCTTGCACTCTTGTGGCGGTTCACGAAGTTATATCCAAGGCTGATACATCACATTGAACAATGCACCCCGTCATGTGACTTGTTTATTGATAATAACCACAAGGTAGGAATTACGACATCCCCCCTCGCCATTATGTCAAGGTTATCTTATAAATTTAAAATAAACGCTACAATGTTTTCTTCTATTTATGATCTTGTCCAAACCATGCAACTTCGAAAATGTATCAGCAGAGTCCCCTCGATTAGTCATGGCAAGAAAACATTGCTGTACTTTCGAAAAAAATTTAAATCTCAATCTCCCCATTGAAATCAAATTAATATTATGTAACATAGGCATATTTAATTCAGTTCAAAAAAAACGTTTTAGAATTCTCTCTCATTGCCTTTTCAAACGTTAAACACTTCAACACAAACTCGAAGGGTGGTCTACTAGTGTAGTTGGAGGAGGTCTAGGCCTCCAGCTTCACTGCAATGGTATTGAATTTGGCCGTGTTTCAACGTAATGGTTTTCCTCATAGACTTATGTGTGCAAAGTGGGTTGACCATTTTTCACTCTTTGGCCGCCATTTTGTTATTTGAGCTTTGTTTTGAACGCTATTTTCACCAGGTTATAACAAGATATTGTAATTAATAAATATCTTCAAAAACCTGTAATGTGTCCACCCACTTTTGAGAGATTTGCAGATATAAAAGTGTAAAGCTTTTTTTGGACCACACTGTATACTGTATACTCTATTATTATGCATCTGTGGTGCAATACTGCAGTGCGAGTAGCATGTACCGCCCAACACTGCACAATACGCAAAAATACTGGGCAACCATTCAAGCCAGCGTTAGCAAATGCGCTCTTTATTAGTTTTGAAGCCAATTTCAATCTATTTTCGTCAAGTCAGCTTCTTCTTAAATAATAATAATATTGGATGACTTTTTTGGTTGATAACAGAAACTATCACTCTCGCCAAGAAAATATCCGGCTCGTCTTTGCTTCGCCCGATATTTGATCTAGGTTCGGGCGATATTTTCTGTTATCTCAACCTCAGCCATCCAATATTATATAAATATTGTTTACTTTCAGAACCCAGGTTACATGGGAGATGAGAAGTTCTATATAATAATCGAGACATGGCATAAACCGGGAAGAGGAGACATACCAAATGTAAGTAGAATATTTAGAGAATAAAAGATGAGATTTTTTATTTTGGCCATCCTAGATGGTGTCATAATGGATGGGCATCCATTTTTTGAGTAGTGGATGCCGGTGTAGCCAGTATCAACCACAATAAAATATCGGATGCCTATCCATTATGATACCATCTAAGATGGCTAAAACAAAAAATTTCATCTTTTATTCTCATTCTTATTTAGTATTGTGTAATTATTTTGTATAACTTGTTCCTCTTAGATAAGGTCTTAACATCTGTATTTTGCCTATGATTCGCCCCTCCGGCGCCAAAACATCCCTTCTCGTTGAAAGAAATGAAAAATGGTACAGTCCAAACAACTCTACATACTCGTCTTTGTCAAAATAAGCCCCGACGGCGTCGTGTGTGTGTTCTTCGCTCAGCACAGGATTTTTTTCTATAGTGCTTTCTATACATACGTTTTGGCATGGATTGCTAGTGTGCTTTTCAAACCCAAATGGATTTATATTATTGGAGGGTTATTTCTTCATCTCTACTGCATGGATTGTTAACATGCTTTCGGACCTGATTGGATTTATACTATTGGATTTATATCATTGGAGTGTTGTTTCTTCACCTTTCTACTGTGTGGATTATTATTGTTTGCTATGGCAAGGGATAAACCCATGAAGAAGCCAGGCAAGCCTGGAAAAAAGTCAGTGTTCTCCGGGAAAATGCAAGTTTTCTCGTGTATCGCCAGAGATTGCACCTTCTAAGAAGCCGAAAAGGTCGGTTCCGGCTACAGTTTCTAAGCCTCTGCCATCTCCGTCTGATAAGAGTGGAAATGTCTCTCAGTCACGCAGGTTACCGTATCCTTTTCCAACTTATTTGTCGAATTCTGAGCCAACGGCTGTGCTCCGTATGGATGCAAGTTGTACATTTGATGAGCCGCCGACTGTGTGTTGGTTAGGGCATACTAATGAGCCGCCGGCTGTGTGTCGGTTAAGGCATAAAAATCCGCTGACTGTAGGTCGGTTATGGGATGGTGATGCTGTACATCACCCTCTGGCTGTGCGCCAAAAGTTGCTTACGCCAATCGATATTAGGATGACTGCAGATCGTCCCAGGAGTCTAATGTGCCTAGCGGTCAGAGGCCACATAATGTTTTCTTAACCAGGAAATCGGCGAATTTGGCAGGTCATGTGTTTTCGTTACCAAGTTGTCAACCCCTTACATCGCCAGTTTCACCAGCGGAATCTGTGTTTTCGGCGAGTGTATCTCGTGGGGAAGCGAGCGATAGAAATCATGCAAATGTTCTGTTTTCTGCCCAACATGTTAATGTTTCTACTAGTACTAGTCGTTCCACGACTGTCATGCCAGAATCAGGTAATTTACACGAGGAAGTGAGTTCGCATTCCAAGCCGTCTTCTCCGCTGGCCCCGGCTTTGCATGATCGTATCAAAGTTCTTCCTCAGTATAGCGCTAGTGGCGAATTGGGCCCGCCGGTATCAGATTACTGGGCGAAAACATGCAAAGAAGCCTTCAATAATAAGTTAAAGAAGGAGAAATTGGATGCGATGAGGACGGAATATAAACGTCCGGAAAATGTTCCTAATGCTGCTGGTCCTAAGTTGGACAGTTTTGTTTGCAAGGAGATTCCAGATTTTGCAAGGAAGCGAGATCGCGGTTTGGAGATAGATCAATCCTATTTAGCGGATGCTTTGATTCCATTGCTTAGAGCAATTGAGATGGTGGATGGCCCTGAGCCAGAGTTGGATAGAGAGTTGTTACTAAATCATCTCTCTCATTGTTTAGTTTTCCTTGGAAATGCTCAGTGTAACATTTCGCTTCAGCGACAGGATTTGTTGCGCCAACACGTTGACCCGAAGTTTAGAGATATTTTCAACCAAGAGGTTGAGATTACTGATATACTTCTGAAAAGAAGGTGAAGGATCGCAAATCGGTAACAAATATTCACGTTCGCAAGAATTTCAACCAGCCTGGACGAGGATCTAGGTCAGACAGATATATAGCATTCGCTATCAATACTCTCAGTATAAGAATGCTATTTCAAAGGGAAGTTATGGCGCCTTTCGCGGAAAAAAACGCCCCAACAAGAATTGGGGGGAAATCTCAGTGGAAAGTATGAAGTGTTTCAGCAGGAGCTCTAAGCTTGCATGTAAAAAGCTGGAAAAGAATTACAGCAGATCCATTTGTTTTGCAGACAATAAAAGGTTATCGTCTGGAAATTTTTCATTCACCTCAGCAACTGCTTGCTCCGATTACGTTGGTGACAAATCAACACCAGGAGGATATTATGCAAGCGGAAATAGACATGTTGTTAGCAAAAAGGGCGATTCAGTTGGCAAAGCCTTGCACAAATCAGTTCGTTTCGTGCCTCTTTTTGGTCCTGAAAAAGACGGGAGATTTACGCCCGGTAATAAATCTGCGACCTCTAAATCATTTGTTATTTTCAAGCATTTCAAGATGGAGAACCTTCAGGACGCTGTGAGATTGATGAGGTCAGGAGATCACCTCACAACAATAGACCTAAAAGGACACTTATTTTTTTATTCCAATTTATGTTCCTCACCGCAAGTATCTTTGTTTTATTTGGAAAAGTCAGCTTTTTCAGTTCACAGCCCTTCCGTTCGGGCTGACGAGTGCTCCAAGAGTGTTTACAAAGGTTCTCAAACCAGTGGTAGCTTATTTGCGCGAAAGAGGCATACGCTGCTTAATTTATATCAACGATTTAGTTTTAATGGCTTTGTCGGCAACAGAAAGCTGTCGTCTAATGAAACTCGCCATTCAACTTCTCGCCTCGCTGGGATTCAATGTAAATATGGAAAAATCTTCTCTCATACCGAAAACCAAGGTGGAGTTTCTCGGTTTTGTTCTAGATACAGAGGCAAAGATGATTCACTTGCCGGAAGCAAAGTGCGACAAGATTTTAGCTTGTGTAGAAGAGCTTCTACGTTTAAAGCGTCCGACAATTCGCCAAGTCTCAAAAGTAGTGGGCTTAAAAGCAGCTCCCTGGGCAGTTCTGCCAGCAGTGATTTTTTGCCGTTTCTTGCAAACAGATATGAACAGTGCCCTGAGAGAATTCCACAGGGATTACAATGCAAATATGAGTTTAATCTTTGGAGGCTCTAGAGGAGCTCCGGTTATGGAGATTGAATCTCATCAATTGGAATGGAAGAAAGATCTTTGTTCCAACACCGTCTATAGTGCTTCAAACCGATGCTTCCCTCAAGGGATGGTGAGCGGTATGTCTGTCCTCCATGACAAGAACAAGTGGACTGTGGTCCGCAAAAGAAAGAATGCTGTACATAAATGTATTGGAGCTGATAGCTAAATGGTTTGCCCTTCAGACTCTGGTGATTCCAATATGGGGCAAGCAAAGAATACAACAGACAGTGGCAGCAGCAAAAGGCAGTCATGGGGGGAGGGCAATTCCGACTAATTTTTTTTTCTTGCCCCAATCCGGCCTGAAGAAAAATGGCAAAAATTAGCGATATGGGGACAAATATCCCAAAATGTTGGCAAAAATCGGTGATTTGGAGCCTAAATTGGTTTGAAATCTCTCCTCTGAAAAATAAGCCTGGCACTGCCACTGACAAAAGATACTCAGAAATACACCAGGAACATTGCCAAGTTCGTATTTTTCACAAAAGGAATGGACCGAGCGGCATCAATCAGAGTGAACAAGCAGTACAATGTATACTTGAAATTATTTATACAGAGAGAAAAGAATGTAGTGCATAATCTATCTTTTAATGCATTATACAGTGATACAATAACTAGAACATCGCTAACTCCAACTAGTCTACTAATCACAGGAACATTTTACATTCACTGAGTTGGTACAACAACTATATCTTTTTCCAATTTTACATCTCAAGTTGGAAGAAAAATATTCCGGAAATTAACTTTTGTGCCTAAAATAGTGTGCCTAATAGCCTAAATATGATTCATCACCCATAAATTGCTGGGCTTAAGGTGGTATACCAGGGATTAGACCCCAAATTTGACATTGATATTGAGAAAGGATAGTGTATGACACAGGCATGACCCAAGATGCGAGGATAAGATCAGCAGCTTCATTTGGAATTCCTTCCTGCACAAGTTTTCTGCTGACACAAGCCATCCTGCTAGTATCATGGATCTCTGAAGGGGATGCTCTCCCTCCGAGTGCAACAGTTGAAGAAGATCGTGATCTTGTGGTAACAACACTGGTCTAACATTCTCAACAGACTTGGATACCAGGTTTGGGTCTGCCAAACTGGTGCTATTATTAACATAAGAGGAACTTGATCGTAGTCCACTTTCCTGAGAACGTTGTTGATTAAACAAAATGGAGGGAAGGCGTATGCCTTTAAACTTCTCCATTGAAATAACACGCCAAGGAGATGTTATGGTTATGATATAAGAGTACCATTGAGTTTTGAAATTTATATTTACTTAACTCTCGTCTTGTCTTTGGTTTCTTCAGGTACATAAACTAACACCAGAAAAATTGAGAACTAGAGATGTTTCAATTATCGATATAGCCAGTGATCCGGTTAATCCTGCAGTGAGTATATTAATATTGGCCGTTATTTTGCTACAAATGTGAATGAAAGTTGCCTTCATTTAGAAGTATTAATCCCAAAATGAATTATCTTGTGGGGTCATCTGTTGTTCGTGTCAACTTCAAAACCTTCAATCAAACCTCCATTGTCGAACAAAACTACCCATACTTGTATTGTAGGCCTACTGATTTAGTGCGGTCTGTAATTATACAGTTTACCAATTGCTTGAAATTGAAATAAGATATGTAACTAACAGACAGACAAGTTAACACAGGTATACTTGTGTGACTTTACTTTTGTTAAAATTAGACACAAGTAGCAAAATTAGACACACAAGTCATGAAGGAATAAAGCAATACAAGTATACGTCAGTTAGCACAGACAGACAGACAAACATCTATTTGCTTGGCCCCACCCAAGCAACCATGCTAAAAGTAGCAGTAAATCTTTCCATTTTGGGTTAAAATTGGGTGAAGTAGTAGTAGTAAATCCAAAGTTTTAAATCTGGTTTTGTCCCCGCGAACGAGGGTGGCCGGATTCACCTCACACTTGCAGCAAAAAAAAACCGCCCTCCCTCCCTCCTCACTCCCCGATTCGAGATCCCTCCTCCTCAACCCAACCCCCTCCTATTATCCTTTTCCACTTGCTTCTTCCAAGTCTTCTTACGGACATCCACCACCCCACTCCTCCTCAAACCACCAAAAAGCTTCTAAAACATGCCAATCATCCTTTCTTAGCACATGCCATACCAACGTAAACTATTCACCTTCGGACACCCTTCCAAACCCAAAGCATCAAGTCCTCGGGATTCATCCTATCCATCAACTTACACCACACATCGCTCTCATCATGCTCTCTATGTCTCAGAATCACTTCTACAGTCCGCTCCCATACACCATGTCTCGCTCCATATCAGCATCACTGATCTTATAACTCTTATACACCATCCCTTTCATCTTTAAACGGATATCTTTTCTTGCAACAAATCCCCACTTCCTAGAGACCAAACATGACCTCAAACTCTAGCTGTCACGCCACCTCGATCCAACACCCCCACTAACCTTGTCCCCTAGGTAGGTAGGTTGTTGCACTTGTATGGTAGTTAGCATAGCTATACCGTATTAAAGACATTCAAAGTCATTGCAGAAGGGCAAATAGGGATTACTATGGCGTTATGTCTGTGTGTGTGTGTGTGTGGTGTGTGTTGTGTCAAAAATGTTAACCCTTAATATATTGCATTGCCGTATGAGTTCCGTAAGGGCTATGGTGATGTAATTGGTGGAAAGGAGGAGGTGGGGGTGGGGGTGAAGGTGACATGTTGGTGACCTCCCGTGACTTTGTACGGTCAAAATGTGAACCCTAATATATTGCATGCCGTATGAGTTCCATAAGGGCTACGATGATGTAACGTGGTGAAAGGAGGGGGTGGGGTTGACATGTTGGTGACTCATATGACCTTGGGGACCCCCCCCCCCCCCCCCCCCCCCCCCCCCCCCCCCCCCCCCCCCCCCCCCCAGTGTGTGACCTTGGCCCATTCACAAACTGCGACGCAGACGGACACTCGCGGTACTGGGACCGCGATGTATTTTTTTTATTTTTTTTTATTTCTGGTATAGCAAATCACTGATAGGTCTTTAAGCAAAACGGTTTAAAATCACCGAACCAAAAAAATTAATCATGCAAAAAAATGTCTTGTTTACAATACTATCTGTAGAGAAATGGGCACAGCACATCAAAGTTTAGTTGTCACTTTCAGCCATGTACCCTTGGGGCCTTAAATAACTGACACCCTTCTCACCATGATTACAACAAAACTGTATGTTTGTGTGTGTGTCAAATATAATGTTTTATAATACTATCTGAAGAATTTGGCATGCAAGATCCAAAATTTTAGTTCTCAATTTCAGGGGATGACCTTTTCTGGGCTTCATATAGCTGACAACCCTTTCGATTAGCATGATTACAACCAAAGTTATTTGTTTGTTTGGGTGATATGTGTGTTACGATCTTTCTCTGTAGAGAATTCAGCATGGAAAGGTCAAAATGTTAGTTCTCAATTCAGTGGATGTACCTTGTTGGGCTTCAGTCGTGAAATCCTATCAATAGGCCCAAAAAACTATTGTATGGAGTAACCTGCCCGACCATTAAAATTCGGCCTGACCCTAGACTTTTCACAAAAAAAAATCGAGGGAAAATCGGCAGGGAAAAAAAAAGTAAGGCAGTTTTGCAGACATACGATGTTACGGCTCTCTCCAGAGTCCAAAAGGAGTTGTTTGTATTGTGTGATTTTTTGGCTTGAATGGTCCCACATAAAGCACAGGAAGTGATGTAAAAAAAAAAAAAATCGTCCGCCGACCGATTTTGCACTGGCCCGTTACTCAAGACAACAATTTTTTTTTTGCCTTAGCTTGATACAAAAACTGTTGGTATTACAGTGATTACAAGCCAGAATGGGATCCATCAAAGTTCAAATCACAGAAGAAGGAAGAGGACCATTGACAGGGCCGTGGAAGGTCATTCCATCAAAGTAGTATACAAATTAGGGGAGGGGGTGCACTTCCTTCCCCGTCTCATAATATTGGGTAGCAGTGCTTTCCAGGATCAAAACAAAAATACCCAATACATGTGTTTAGTTAGAATCTTCCCAAGAGATGGCAGTGCATGTTAGTGTTGAAAAAAAAATCCATGTGCGCTTGACCGGAATCGAAAAACCGGCGACCTTCGTATACTAGCACAACGCTCCTGCCAACTGAGTATCAAGGTACGAGGGTTGGGTAGAGGAGTGATAGATATTATCTATAGGTGTTCGCTTGCTAGCGGATAGCACAGATGATATATTTACTTAGTATGTTTTTTCAACACCAACCACATGCACTGGCGTCGTGCTAATAATCAGTACAGACACCTTGTACATGGGCAATATCTAGTAATTGATATAATTATGAAACGCTATATATGGGTCAGGATCGGCTAAGTTCAGTCACACTTAGTAATATTGATTAATTTAGGGAAAAAAATATTGACTTCAAAATCCGTCGGGGTTAGTGGATTAGGTAGGATCATGGATAAAGGTGTTTCAGAAAAATTACCATAAATAAAAAAATCCCCTAATCAATTTAGTCCAAACTTGACTATGGTAAGGATTGAACTTTCCTCCCATATTTTTGCCAGTTCGAGACAGTGCGATTTGTTTAGTGTTTTTATTTATTTTTTAAAAAATTCCCTAATTTTTTCATAAATAATTTTTCCCAGCCTAAATGGAAGGTGCTTTTAAACTGAAAACTTAGGGATATGTTATAAACAAAATTACCTAAAATTCTCACGTGGCTTTTTAAATCAAGTGTTTAATTTTTAGAAAAATGATTTTAGGGAAAAATAATATAAGGAAAATTAAAAACACCTGTAATTTCACATAGAAAACACTCATCTGCAAATATAACGTGAGAATTTTCTAAATTGATTTCCTTTCATATGACACCTTATTCATCACCAAGGGAGTGGTAGTTCCTTCTAGGAAAAATTCTGAAAAGTGGAAACTTCAGTATTTCATAGAAAAATCAGCCAAAAAAGGTGTTGTTGCGACCACCTGTTCTTTGTTTTGATGACATACAGAAAATACAAAATTCTATGGATATTTGCTCTTTCTTAACCATAAAAAAAGACAAACAACAATCTTATAAATCATCACTTACTGAGAAAGAATGAATAAAAATGGTAGTTTTTACAAAATTGCCAATTTGGGTCCATTTTCTATGCTGCCAAAATCAGTCCCTGTACAAAGTCTATGGGAATTTGAAAATGAATTATGTGACCGATCTCAAAACGCTTTTTGGAAAAAATTAAAATTTGGCACCATGTTGCTTTCACCAATACCAACATGCCCTACTATCACAGTCCAAGAAGAGGGGGGTGGGTGGGAAGGCGGGGGTGGGGGGTGGAGGGGGGGGGGGCGGTGGGGGGGGGGGGGCGGGGGGGAGGGGGGGGTTTTTTATTGTTTTTTTTTCTTTATGAGAATTAAACGAGATCGGGGCAGGAAGCCGTAGTCGATGATCCAACCTTAACCCGCCTGCGAAAATAGTGTTAATTGTAAAATTTGACAATCATTTGAAAAAGTTTGAAGTTACAATGGAACCAAATTCAGGGGGGGTAGGACACGATCTGCTCGATTTGGCATTGGGGATTCCAAATTGTAATTTGGGGATCTTGTAACTGCATTACTATGGCAGTCTCGGTCCAAGTGACATTACAAAATCATCTCTTAAACCTTTACAATGTATTCAAAAGATCTAGTATATCATGATAATTTATTGACTTCAAATCCGTCGGGGTTAGTGGATAACACGCTGCGAAAATAGTGTAATTTTCAAAATAACGGGTCAATGTAGAATTAAATATGCGTGACCAGGCCTAGTAATATGCGTAAGAGCGCCACTCCTACCGTTAAGTCTTTTCTTGAAACAGACTAGCACCCGGACGTGATGCCGTTTTGAATTCCTGTTGCTGTTAGGTTGGACAAAATCCCTCACCCGATAAGTTTCACTTTTGCAGTGTTGTAGAGACAAAAAACTATTTTTGTCAAAGAAATTATATAATCAAATATTTTGAAATAAAGTATAATGACTTTTTTATTGAAATGCAGTTCCGATTGTGATTGATGTTGTCTTGAGTAGGTAGAATGTGCTAACTTTACTAGGGACCGGTAAGCCGGGGGGGGTGGGGGGGGGACTATTATGGCTACAGTTGTTTATACGCATTTGTACTATCAGTACATAATTATAGTGTGTGTTACATCAATTGATGTTCTTTGCTCCGCAACCCATCCCCACCAGCTCTCAGATTTGGGATTGCTACGGACAAAAAAATTGGGGCAACGGCGAGTGCAGCGAGCCAAAAAAAATTGCGTTGTTGGTACGCAAACAGGTCGCTTCTGGCAAAAACCGCACCCTCCCACCAAAAAATTTTCCGGCTACGGGCCTGACTTTAACAAATGAGAAAAGAATATCATCAGAAGTTCAAAAAAAATGTTTATACTTCATTACACCTTGGCATCATCAAATTACAGTGAATTGGGAAAATTGCAATTTTTTTTCCAAGAAAAACTAGAGTACTTTATTTATTGTCCCCGCCGAACTAGTTTGGAATGGGGACTATAAAATGGGCTCCGTCTGAGTATGTCCGTTGATGGCTGTGAGAAAAATTGTTAACTCTGGATGCGTGATAAAAATATTGCCATTTCCAGGGGCAGATCCAGGAAGTCTCAAAGGGCGGCCGCCCGTCACGTATCGCTTTTAAATTTTTTTTTCACTCGGTTCGAAATTCTGAAGGGGAGGGGGGTTGCGACGCCTATTAATTTTTCAACACCAGAGCACCAAACAACACACAAAGGAAGAGTGTATCCCTGCTCTCACAATTTCAAACCGAGTGAAACAAATTTGTCTACCCGGCGGAGCGCAGCCGACAAGCTGAAATTTTACACATTGTGTCACCAAGGGCGACCACAAAAGGTCAGTTTCCTAAATATACAGGGCGCCCTGTACGGCAAAAGGCATTTTTCTACATCTACAAGGCGCCCAGCGCCCTTTGGTTTGCAAAAAATAGGGGGACGCGTGCCGGGTGCACCCCCCCCCCCCCCCCCAAATCTGCGTATGCTTTCTGCTGTATCTTTGAAACGGTACATCGGATATGCAAAATTTTGAAACGGTACATCGGATATGCAAAATTCCTTCGCTACATGAAAGTCCATCATGGCATGCAACGTATTTGCTATTTGAAAGTGCATGATAGATGCGGGTTAGGTATGCAAATGAGCTAATGTGTTATTACTGTATTGCTAAAACGGTACATCCAATATGCACAATTTCTTCGCTACATGAAAGACTACTATGGCATACATCTTTTGTGTGAATCATAATTGGGTCAAGTGTATGTGGGCCAATTAAAGGGGTATTCTTTGATGCAAATCAGCTAATTATGTTTAATTGCTGTATCACTAAAACATACATGAAATATGCAAAATTTCTTTGCCACATGAAATTAATGTTATGCATCTTTTATGTGAATCATATTGGGGTCAAGGGCATGTGGACCAACTAAAGGGGCATTCTTTTAAAATTTTTCAAAATATGCAACTGCCAATATCTGGAGTCCCATAAGGCGTATAAACTTGGTAGAAAGAAGCGGGTTGAAGAGCGTCTGGGGAGGTCTTGCAGATTGACTTCTTGTGGGTCGTCAGAGCTGAATTAGGGGGTGGTCTGGTGTAGTTAAAGTTGTTACTTATTAGTGCTCGCAACATTCGGCGGGGACATATTTTACGCATCGTGTAAATACAAGTTCACCATATAAAATTTGTTTCCCGTATGGACTGGATTATTGATCTGGTAATTGAGGAATATCCCCATTGACACCGTAACTAAGCTTATCTTCAATTCTTTCATTACAGTCACAGTGTGAGCCGGTCATGTGCGCTTACAAACTTGTAACGTGTGAATTCAAATGGTTTGGTTTGCAAACATATGTGGAGGATTTCATCATGAAGGTAATGTATATACCGCATGTGTGATGTGATCAAGCTAAATTAGTCATTTGTCACTTATACTGATTTTGGCTTAACCCTCGTTTACCTGAGCCATTTTTTTGTACAAACTCCCAAGGGGGGGGGTTGGTTGAACGTGAAATTTCTTGTGTTATTTCTTATGTCTTTAATTGTTTCTTCATCTGCGATATTTAATTTTTTTTAAGCTTTAAAATTTATACTCAAAAAGTTAATTCTTTGACGCTCTCATTTCCACATTATTGAAAAATTCACGTAATTATTGTGTAAATGAATATGATTTTAAAATAGCATTTCTAAATATAAAAAAATACAAAAAAGTGTTTGTCTAAACAAATTAATCTAGACTGATTGTATAAAATCCAATCGAATTATATCAATAGGACTTACTTACTGCAACAAGAAAAAAAATAGCCCATGAGACTTGATTAAAGGTGCAACAAGACATTTTTGAGGCCCCCAAATACTGTGTCATAAATAGTAATTTCATTATAGATCCTAGACACTCATAGATTTTTTACCTTCTAGTTCGGCTACAGAAGTGCTTAAAAGATAGAAAAGGTGATTCTTATTTGCTTATATTTCAATATAAAACATATGCTGAATTTCGTATTGAAGATCTGAGCGTCAAGAAGTACTTAAGTCCATATTATTGTGTTTGAGTTACAGTCCTCATAACCAAAAAAAATTTAAAATATTGTAGGAATGTAATGGAAGATATAAACAATTTAAATTTATCATGGTTATAGGAAACATTTTGGGCTGATAGAGAGCAAAAAAGTGCGCTGCGAGCAATTGATTACGATCTAAATCATAAATCGCTTTGGGACTGAAGTACTTTTTGCACTCAAATGGAGTGCTGTTTTCATTGCTAAAATTCCAGAGTTCTAGGAATTCCTTAAAATGGCCAAAACACAACAACCAGTACATATGTTATACACATTTTTTTTCAAATCACCATATTTTTTACCTTGACATTCTGGTATCTGTCTTAAGGTGGCTGTGAAGTGTCAAATGGCCAGTTTTTAGTTTTTTTTCATATTACATGGCATTAACTGTTTCTTTCCATATACTTTAACAAATCTTATATATTTATTTTTTCCTCATATTTTGGTGATTTACTTTACTATTTTACGCATTTTTGACCAAAACATCCCATGGGCCTGAACTGCAAAAGGCGGGTAATTTCGCGTATA
>JAMKCH010085556.1:0-40586 GCA_023653785.1 Ophioderma brevispina
GACAGATAAAGCCCGTTATTACTACAGTGATGTAACATTAAAGGTAATGGAAGTCTATGATAGTCTCACCCCAAAGGTCAAAGTTCAAGGTCAAAGGTCAAATTTACAAACAGCTCCGATTGAACTGAAATTTGACAGGACTAATCTTTCGTGATATCCTAAACAGACAATAACACAGTTGACCCCTATCGTGACCCAAGGTCAATGTTATTAGATGTGTCAAAAGTCAAATCCCTGCATGCTTGGATTTAGTTGAAACTCAATAATATTACAACGTTCCTCATACGTTGTTCACACGTAAAAAATACTTTAATGACATTTGTGACATATTGGTCACGTTACACAACAGGGGTCCAATGTTACTTAAAGGGCACATTAAGGGGTCGCCATTCGCTAATTATGCCGCCTTGGTTATGTCCTCAGGCATGAACTATTTGTATCGGCTCAGGGTTTCAAACATCTTAAGATCCATAATATTCGCAACGAACCTTGTGGAACTTATCACCTGGAATGTGTTGTTGGCCAGCTCTTGCACTTGTTATTGGTAAGTTTATATGTATTTACCCTACATTGGTTACACATGGTATTGATATGAGTGCACTCCAATGAGGGTACCTTCTTCTTGAATTGTGCTCCTGGTAGCTGATCAATTTGATGATGCCATTGTTTACAATCTGAAACAGCAAGAGGTAATGAACAGTTGAAATAGAAGTGAATTGTAATTATTTGTGGTAATGTAGCGATTTAATATTATCTCATTTTTTTGATCCTGATCATCAGTTGAAATAGTTTTAGTGCAGTACAGCAAAATGTATTTGAATATAGGGAACGATTGGGAATATAATGCAACAATTTGTATGTGTTCAAAATAAGGAATCAGCATTTTTGAAATTGCTTTGGATATTGATTGTTAAAGGTGCAATGGTAGTTTTAAAGTTTTCAGGGGCGAACAGCCGATCACGCAATAACGTCAACACTAACGAATTCTGAGAAGCATGATGACTCCGGCAAATTCAACGACGCGTATCTCATTTTGTTTTTACTTCCAAATGTTCGCAAAATAAACAAATTCTCCTCTGTTTAAAATAGTTCAAAATTTCCTATAGGCTTTGGAATTATAGCCACAGCCAGCTTCCTTGATGTTTGGAAATTGTTTCCTTAAATACTCTGATATTCTTGAAGATTGATCAATGTCCTCGTGTTATGCCCACTGGTAAGAATCTCCCTTTGATCAGGTACAAACAAAGTATAAAAAAGGGAAAATGTAAGCATCAATTGCCCTATGGTGGCATGTATTGTACCCACACATTAACAATGTAACTTCACAATTCTGTAATATTTGTGCCTGTCATTGTTACTTTATAGGTAGGCCCTATTCATTGCATTGACTCTTTAATAGTTCCCTCTGTTTTTTTTTCCATTTTTGAACAACTCCTTTTCCATGTATTATATTGGAATAGGGAGCATTAATTAATAACCTTGTCGTTTGCTAATCAATGATTTATAATGTCTCCAAAAAAATTGCCTAGCCAAAGAAATGTTGTCAATTAATCCAGCCTATCAACAAGTCCAAAAAGTGAAGTGTGTGCTTTCTTTAAAGAGTATGAAATGTTTCTATTTTTATCTTTCTAGAAGTTATATTTTTAATATGCCACAGCAAGCTATAGACTACACAGCTGTTTGGAAATTGAATTTTTTTTAAATCTAGTTTCCACGTCTTTCTATGAGAATGGACTCATATTTTTTTAGTTTTTTCCTGTTTGAGTTTTTTTGCCGAACCTGTCCTTATTTGATTTTCATCATCATTCATTGATGGTTCATTTATATACCCCACCATTATCCTCCTGTCTCTTCAACAAATCTTTTTATAACCAAATCTTATTCATTCACCACCGCTCTTTTCCAATTTGGATACATCTTCTGAACCGGTAAGAATAATCATCAACGGGCATCCGGATGTTCGTCTGTCGGTCTTCTACTTGAGGTAGGTCCTCTAGAAGGGTCATATCCAAAAAAAAATTCGCTAATCGCCTGTTTCAACTGTAGTGCCATTTTTAAACTCTATTTGGCACAATATTGCCAACAGAATATGCAAAAGTCATGAAAATATTGCATAACTTTAATATAATTGCAACTATGTATCACCACTTTCAAGATCTCGTCCGCGTATACATTTGTTTTACTTTTACAACTGGCCTCAATTTCACATTTCAAGAGCTCTTCTGCATGTTTAAAAGCTGTTCCTTTGTCTTTTGTTTGATTTATACATCCACTTCTTCTCCCTCAGCTGTCTCCTCAATACATTTCAGTTGTATTTTCTTCACTTATTTCTAATGAATCTCTCACTGTGTGACCATTGACTCTTTCTTTTTTTTTTTTTTTGCAAGACTGTAGTTTGATCGATCCCTTTCCTGATGACTTTGGAAGATTATTGTCAATGTTTGGTGCATGCCTCCATTCACCCCCGCAATAGGCCAGCAGTAAGCTTGGGATGTTTGTAGCAAACTCCTCTGCTCCACTGGCCACTGGAAATACCACAATAGTGGTTTCAAACAAACACGACAATCTGTATTCAATCACGCACAATGAACGTGATGAATGCGTTCAAACTGAAAACGAACCACTTCACCTTTGGTTCCTTCATTAACTGAATTGTACGAGCGTGTTTTGCCATCGTTATATTTCTCTGCACATCAGGATTTTACTCCACCTCACCACTTCCTTCTTTTTCTTTCGCCATTTGGTGGTTTGAGCTTATTTCCCTATCAAAGGTTTTATTTCTTACTGTTTCTCATCTTTTTCTGCCCATATTCATCTTAACTTATAGAGAGAAAGATCCAGTTTAGTCTTCAGGACTCTGTTTCCTCATCATGTATCCCTCCATGTTCTGAACCCATAGAAACACTGTGAATGACAAACTTGAAGTGCTCCGGCTGCTAAGCTGATATATTACGTAAGTGCTGCTGATACTGGATTGCATGTTCAATTTAAGATGGAGCACCAATTTCGGTCGCGGTATATCCTGAACTGCTTTGGATGGTTGCCATTGCCAAGTCCAAAGAATATTTGAACAGATTGTAATCAATATGAAAGATTTCACTCAACATGACCATGAATTCTTTCCAAATTCAAACATTTTGCCAGTTAGTTGAAATTTCCAAATCTTCATTCTTTTTCATGTGTGTTTGGCAATTATAAACCATGTATGAAACCACCATTGATCCATGCACCATCCATTCAACACAAACTTGTGATCTCCTAACAGGTATGACAAACAAAATCTTTCCATTGTTGGCAAAACGGACACAATATGGTGCTTACGTGGGATCATTGATGAATGCGTCTGCAGAATATTCAAGTGGAGCAGAAGCCAAGTTTTCAGCTAACCATTGAAAAATGGGAGAGCTCGGCAATCAGTTAACACGTACAGGAAAGTGGCGATTTCAACATGCTCTTAAAAGTTTACAAAGACTTCACTTCCCAAGCATATTTCATTACCAGCAGTTGGAATGCAATGGATATAGTGTTTTCTTTAAGTCACCAAATCATAACTTATCAGCACAATGTTACCTGATAGATATCGTTTGAACGTAAAATCTTCAAACTGAGACCAATACAGACTGAAAAACTAGCATACACACCATGGATTTGTACTTTGTATCAGTGCACACCAACATTTAGGCATCCACTGTTGTATAATTAATTTCTGTAATCTGAGTCGTTTGTCCTTGATTCTGTGTTCAGGTTGTAATGTACCATTTTACAGAATGTTTTAATGCTAGTTTTGGAAATTTTTTTGGGTTATTGCAAAAGAGAAGCCAGAATCTGTCTTTATATCCATGTGTACCATGGGACATGTTTCTTAGGTCGCCATAGTAATATTCGTACCAGAAACATGAAAATTAAAAATGGTTTAAATCTTCTACAGAAGTACAATCGTGCAGGATGGACTGTAGTGTACCTTGGCCGGTAAAGATCACTTATTTTTAAAACTAAACAGTTTCAACATGAACATCGTTCTTTGAATATCTTTTCTGATGTTAGAACTACTTAGTAGTATATGAAGAGAATTTACTAGTAATAGTAGTGCTCAAAATACTGATGGTAAGATAACCATATAAACATGGAATGGAGTAAGTAACATAGTAAAGTAGACCGGTATCGAAGATTTCCATCCATTTAATATGCGGATCAACTAGGATATTAAATGTGGAGGTCTAATTTGACCTAAATAACCTACTGTCTAAATCTTCTACCAAATTTCTTATGTACTAAATTTCTCTCCTCTGTGGCTAAATCAAACCACAAGTTTACGAGTAATTTAATTTCCAAATTGCAAACACGCTGCATATAGTCAGGAGCAACACTTCTTCCCTTTTGCCAAATACTTCCCCCACTCCCTCTCAATGTGAGGGATCTGGCAAACTGTTTGACAAACATGACTGGGACTTGGTGTCAACATTGAATGAAGAAAAGGGGTCACTTTTTCCCTAAATCGGTCAAAGTGATCCAACATTTTTTCTAGGCTTTGTAGTTCAATTGATAACCTAAAGCATTAAATACCACCTCTTCCTATTGTACAACAAAGATCACATTCATGGCTCGAAAAAGGGGTAATGTGGGAAGTTGGCCATTTGAGGGAAATATTTATACATAAGATATAGTGGAAATCTGGGAGAAATGCAACTATCTTCCCAGGAAATTTACAATTTTTTCAGCCATGATCACCTGATTCGTAAAAGAATAATGCTACCATGAAACACTAGCTAGTCTGTCATGTGATGTCCTAGCAGGAGAAATTGACCATCATCTGCACAGTTACCATGCAAAATATCTTATGACGTCATTTCCTGGCAGGAACTTGATCACTGATCTTGTAGTTACCATTTGCAAAGGAGCTTACTGATTAGACACCCCTATATATAATGCAAGTATGTGGATTCTCTTTGCTTCGTAGCTCTATGGACACAGCTGTTTTGAAAGTCTCATTTATTATGAGATTTCAACCAGAATAAAACAAAAAAATACCAATGGCGACACACGTTTGACCTAAGTTGGATTATTGTATCCACTGACTTCATCCTGTGTAAATTTTACGAAATTTCATTGCGGCAAATAGATTGTACTTTAAAATTTAGTTTAACACGTCTCTCTAGGGAAATGGCCTATAGAGGGCCACAATAACATTCAAATTCTGACCTTGTAGGCCTATATGTCAAGATCCCACAATGGATTTTTCTGATTTTTGCAAGATAATAGCTGTTTATCCCTATTATTAGTTTCCAAAACTTGTGTCGCCACTGCTTAAAATTGCTTAAAATAAGAGACGATTGCATGGGTCAAACAGCTGTGCAATAGATCCATGTACCAATTATATGAGCATGTTTATGTTAAATGATCAACTAGCCCCATAATAAAACCACAGAATTATTTGAGCAGTTGAAAATTTATGAAATTGAATAAAATGGTGCACTGATATACCTAAACCGTTCATATTTTGAGTTTTGAAATTGTTTTTAAAGTTAAAAGTTAAATACCTTAATAAACTGAAATCAAAGTTGGGTTCCCAGACCTCTTTAACAAAATTAACTCATCACTGGGCTTGCCTGTTGGTTCCTTCCCCTTCCCCCAAAGAAGTATGCCCCCATTCCATCTTAGGCAACGTTCAGTTGGCAACAAAAAGTTTCCAACATTTTAGCCAATAACAAAAACTTTTTAACTAGGATTAATACTCGCAATTACATCACTCAGTACTCATCTTTTTGTGTAGTGGTGTATGGTGTCCTTTCTTGAGAACCATGCTCCTTTCCTCTGCCCGTCCTATCTCTCTTGGTTGATTTTTTTTTCATGACCACTGAATAAACTGGACTGAGGTGATATTAATGTCACTCACACCACACGTCAAACCAATAAACCTTGTTTCTACTCAAAATAAATACTGTTGCCCATGTAGCTACATGGCGTGTATGCAAAAATGTCCCAGAAATCGTATAAATCCACCTATGACAGTGTTATTTTTATCTGAAGTAAACCTTCACTATTTTATTGTATACACCAAACAAGGGTATAATCAATTACCAACAAACAAAACAAACAAGAACACCAAATAAAGTATACATGGTTACCAAAAAAAATAACTCTAGACATTACCAAATCTAGTATCAAAACATGAATTCAAACAAACCTGAGTAACTATTTGGAGACCATCAAAATCAGAAGTTGACATAATTAAAAGCAATATATCATACATTGATAACCCATCAATACAAAGCTATCACCATATCAGAAAGAATTTTGAACGCTGTGTAGTGTAATATTACATTCCATTAAAAATGATATTCATCTTCAATCTTATTAAGATCCCCTACACATCTATCAGCAATGGTGTTTTGGGAGAAGTGTACGACATGTTACAGTTCAGGATTATTAATGTGAATATAGGCTGTGTTCTTCATTTTGCATTACTCGTTTGACTACTGGAAAGATGGGCACTCCAGTTTGACTTAACGCTTCACCAATACATATTATATCACGAGGATACCTTTAGAACTTGAAAAGAACTTATGGAAACAAAGAAGACTTACCAGCCATGTATGCAGGCTTCGATTTCAAACAATTTTTCGAATTACATGCACCGGTGCATGTAAACTTTTTAAAAATTTACATTGCAGAATGTAAAAGTTACATGCACAGGCTAAACCTGTTAACATGGATTGGTGCTAATGCTACGTCTTAACCTTATTCATATTAGACTCGGTACAGTTTAGACTATTGGCAGTTGGCTCAAACAATTTTTTTTAAAATTTTTACAAAAAAAAAAAAAAAAAAGAATCAGTTCAGCTTTCAATGACGTTCTATGAAATAGCTAAAATTGCATAGTTTCATGAATTCACAAGTTTAAAATTTACCTGCACACGTGCATGTAGGATAACATACATGCACAGAAAGAAAGTACATGCACCTGTGCATGTGTGCACCTGGGTACTTCGAACGCAGCATGATGATTCTGGTCAGGATAACATGATCCTTCGTAGACTGTGAAGGGCACGAATTTTGACCCACCACCTCATGATGATTGTTGGTCATTTTGACTGGACATTCTTCTGCTGCTTTCTGTAAGGTACAATCGACATTGATTTTTGAAAATGGACCAACTGTCCTGTGGGATGGGAAAAATGGCCCTTCTTCAAGCGATCTATTGACAGCAATCCTGTTCATGGGGCATCGCCATTTTTTCATAACCTTTTGGGCCATCTTTTCGCCTCTAGAATCCATAATCGGCAGATTTATAGTTTGTTTTTGTTTTCAAAAATCCTGGCTGATTATTTTCTATTTAGCCTCTATTTTCTATTTGCCTCCGTCTTGGGTAGCGTTGATAGCACTGTGCCAACTGAAAATAAAGAAAATAAGAAAATTATGCAATTGCAAGCATAATCTAATACTTCTGTCCGGTGTAAGGTGGAACATGCCTTTCGCTGTAAACGCAAATAACTTTTCATGTTTGTAGGACATACCACTTTTGGGAGGGAAGAAATAACACATAATGTGGGATACTTATGCATGGAACCAAAATTTGGATGTTCTTTTTTTCATAGGACATATTGTCACCAATATATTTTACTTTCCTTTACAAATAGCTTCTAAAAACGCAAGCTGAATAATACATCATGGTCAAGTTTTTTCATTAATTAAAGACTGATATTGTATCTGAGATTGACTGTTGGGTGGTGCTCCTCTTTGTAACATTGTTCGGAGTGTGGGTGTAAATTTTAAAGATAGTGAACATGTTTGGCATCACAGGTGTGATTTTTAACCTTTTTTTTTTATAATTGCTATATTCTTTAAGCAGTAGTGTTAACTCTTTTGAGCAGTAGACTATTAACAAAGCCGCCGTGTTTATTTTTACGCTATCGTTTTGCCACAATCCGTGTTTAGTCTTTCACACCAATTGAAAAGATGAATCGGTGGTTAGTCAAGTTCGGGCCTGTAGGAAGACTCTATCGCGTTTACTTTTATAACATTGAAATTCAAAACACAGCTTTATTTTAACGTTTTCTTTAAAATATAAAATTTATCAAAAGTGCAACATTTGTGCCTAATCCCCTTATAAAATGAGCCGTGGGATTCTTGATAAATATAGTTTTTTAAATAAAATTAGGAAACTCTTCTCATACAAAGACGCACTACTCGGTACATTGAAGAGTATTTAGATTGCATTAACTGCACATTAGTTTGGTTCGAACACTGATCTCTATACAATGGTTGGAAACCTGGGCTTCGTAATTGAGGCACTGACTGCCAAATTGGTCATCCAAAATGGCCCGCAGGTGGTTAAGAGCCTGTCATTTATACAAAATTTGTTCCCATTGACATGTGGATAAGCGACATAACAGACTACCGAATCAAGCTAATTCATTGACTCATTGTTTTGCGCTATGGATGTAGTCCCTGCAGAATTGGTGAAAGTATGTGCATTTTTTGGGTGAAAGTACCAATTTGCACCGAGGTTGCTATTGATATGCTAAACAAATCTGGTCTAGGGGCCATTAATTTCCTTCATCGGCCGCAATTTTCAATGGCCTGCCACCCTATAAAAAAGGCATTAAACATGCAAATAATTGGTTTGTAACGTTGTTATTTAGGTCAGATAAGACTTGGTTTAACTTTTTAATCACTATTTCTGTTATTTCACCAAAATTGTAGTTTAATTTTAAAAATGCAGTCACACATTTGGCCATAAAATTCAATATGGCTGCCGCTCAACGGTAAAAAGCTGCTTATTTTGTAGTTTACAGTGCCAAACATGGATTTCGTTGATTTTCTAAAACACTTTTACTTTATTTATTTAAAAAAACATTACATTTTATTGTTGTAATTCCCATGTACATGATATCAAAATGGCTGCCATATTCAAAATGGCTGCCAAATTAAATGGCAGCTACTGTAACCGTTGATATGTTTAAAGGTAGTATTGTGTCATGGTAAATGACAAGATTTATCAACTTCTAAAACATAATTGGTGTCTTGGTATGGTTAACTTTTTACATTTTTGTCTGTGTGTAACACATAACAATATGGCGCCCATGTTCCAAATGCTGCCACTATAAATTTAACAACATGCCATAAATGTACTGCTGATTTTATTTGTCAAGTTGTAACCTCACAGTTCCTATTGCCATTCTCCCAGGTAATCTTTATGTTCTGCTCGTTGCTTCCAATGTGTAAATTTCTAAGACTGTTATCGTATTCAAATAGCTGCCATTCACTACTTTGTTAGTATTTAATACGGAGTTATTAATTTCATGTTTAACAATGGCCCAAATACCAGAAAATGGATTTGGTCATGTGAGGCATTACGGTTAAAAATTACCAAGGTAGTTTTGAATTGTTTTAAGTCATTCAAATACTCATTCATTTCTTCAGTTTTTTATTTTTACTTCTGATAACCGTAGAGAACTCCATTCTATATTGGGTCCATGCATCCCTCCATAGTTCAAGACTCTAGCTAGCGGTATGTTGTTCTGTCAGTGGATGATGGTGCAATAATCAGATAGTAAAACAATTTAACTATCTATCTCCATGCAACACAATGAAGAAAGCCCCCCAAAGGCTTCTACTCATGGCAGGCCAATGCTGCTGCTCCACGGATACCAAGGGTATGCTGCTACTTTGTACACAGACGTTGTGATTTTTTTTTTCTGTAAGGCGCTTGTTCAGAGCCAGTCCAACCCTCACTGAACTCCGAGCTACATTTGGTACTCGTAAGGATCGCGATTCACATCCAGCACTACTATTGCCCAGACCCCTCGGACCAAGACGTCGTTGTCTCGCTTGATGTTTTTTACACTTCGCCGGTTTGCACAAAGGAAAGAACACCGTATGGGAAGCAGCAAATCTCCCCGGATGTTAAAAACTTTTGCAAACCTTGGAAGAACGCCTCCTTAAGAAGATACGCTGGAAGAATTAATGCAACATTGAAAGATTTTTGCCCTCATGTAGCAACAGCAAAAGAATCCATTGAGTTCATTCCACCTAGCTCAATGCACTGTATCAACACTCAAACATGCAGCATATAGGCATGGGACTTTTGCTGGGGACAAGACATTGCTGCGAGTTCCCGAGCTAACCAGATCCCGTTGACTGGGGCGAAATTGCAGCTTCATCACAGTCCCTGTATGGACAACTTGCAGTCTGCCAGATGGATCAAAAACATACATAGCCAGGTCAAAAACTGCTGAAGTGTGGCTGTAATGTAAATAGAAGTTGTTTTGTGGGTACAATGTCTGACTACTTACTGATTCTGCAAGGTCCTTTGTGTATTGTTGCTCCAACATTGGCAGACACTGAATTCTGCAATTGTCCTTGTATGTGCATTGTTTCGCCAACATTGGCAGACCAGGAGATGTTCCATTGTCTGTGCTGCTGATCTACAATTACAGGTAGTGTCCTGATCTGCTTCCAGTTCTGCACTTCTGCAGGTCACCATGGATTATCCGATTCATTTTCTGAATCTGTTGCGACATCACCATTCAGCCCATGAGCAGCTCCAGGTGGGTGATGCTCATCAGTGTTCAAATACCAATCGATGTTACTTGGTTGATAGTCAAGTCTTTTCTTTCCACAAGGTGACTGACTCTCTTCAACTCCTTTGAGACTACTGTTCAAGGGGTTAACTTTGTGCCTTGAGAAAACTCTCCTGATTACAGGCGGTTAGGCGCTGATCCTCTGTCCAGACATAGGGTGTTTCACATTAGATATTTGGCATCTACGCTCTTGCATGCTCGTCTACACTACAACAGATGTTTTGGTGGAGCAATTCCTGCCTGGATGTCTAACGTTGCCCGTTGACATTCTGTGATAAGATGGCAGGAGGTATTTAATGTTGGATCAAGCTTCTTGGCAGTGGTTGAACTCTTTCCCTCATACAGGGTTAGTATACTCTGCACCGAATTAGTATACGGACCAAGTGCCGCCGATCTTAGGGCATCTTCGGGTATGTGGGCGAGCACCCCTTCTTGTGCCATGCATTTGTTCAATGGATGTGTAATTGCGTGAACATACTTTACTCTTCTTTTCATGGGTGTGGGTCTTATAAAGAGAGTGCAGTCCAAGGTAACTCTAGGTAGACAGATTATCACAGTGCTCTATGGTCTTCGACCAGGTTAATTTAAGCTGATGTTTGGCTTTACTTTTGCGTAGATGGAACGTACATATCTGTTTCTTGAATGGATTTTGCACACGGCGCTCTAACCAACTGAGGCTATCAGACTGGGTGGGAAGGAACGATAGATACTCTCTTGTGTTAGGATTTCTGAAAGGTGTCCATTGCTTTCCTCGTGTGCTTGTAATACGGAGGGTCGCCGGTTCCGAAGTTCCGGCCAGGGGGGGTGTCGCACGGGTGTTTTTTGGGTGCAACACTTGTTGCGCTGGCTATATCCATAGAAGATTACTCCATCCCTTGTCTACCTGGAAAACTAATTAAGTAGTTTTAAATTTCAACTTGGTTGGGTGTAACATTTTTGGCTACTGTGGAGGTTTGTTGGATACCTTCTACTCGAAGCTTTCGGATGGTAGCCTTCTTTCTTGCTGTTATGGGTCCATATCGGTGGTTTCAATTAAGGTGTGCCTTGTTTTGATCCTTTCCTCTGACACTTCCTCACCTTTAGCGTTTGTTTTAACGAGAATTGATCGGCTTCCAACATGGTGGAAGACCCTTGATATCCTTTAGCACATTCCTTGGCCTGGTATGTATTCCGTCCTAACAGCCTCTTGGTATGAAGCTCCGGGCAGTCTTATATTCACTAGTTGGGCAAATTGTCAGAGTTTGGAGCACTTCTTCACGTTCGTAGTTAAAGTGCCGCTTGAAAAGCATTTTGTTTTGTCTTCTGACTGTCAGCATTGACTTATAGTTAGGGTGTGGAACAGGATTCAGAAGAACAATCTGGTACACATGTTAGAGAATGTTTTGGCCACACATAGCTGTATAATCAGGATTGTAACCTCTCTCCCAACGGGCACTATAAAGTTTAAAATGGCATTTTAAGGTCGTGAAGGTGATGTAGATGTTGACTGTCAAACCATTCTTCCACATCGCTTGTCTGTCTTTATTGGCTTTATTGTAGCCCCCATTTGGGTACTTTGGGCTGTCTAAATCGCCAATTAAGAAAGGAGGTTTAGTGGAATTCCGAAATTGAATTGAGGGTGTTTGAAATCTGGGCTGATGGAGGTTTGTAGACTGATATAACTAATGACAGGCCGAGCCCAATGGTGAGGACTTTGAGTTGTCAGCATATATTGAGATTCCTTTTACAACGGGGTTGTTTTCACATACATCCATAGAGCACTTCCAACTGTCGATGTGGTCTCCCGATGGCTAGGAATTTCATGGAAGTATTTAAAGACGCTTTCTACACATTAAGGCTACCAAAGTACTCCTGGCAAATTAACTAATCATCTTTTGGGTGTGGCAATTTTGGCCATCATTTTGAATCTTGCTTGCCGTATAGAAATGCCACGTAAATCACTAGGCTTAGAGCACAGGGAACTCAAGCTTTCACATTGTGTAACATGTGCAACTGTTCCCTGTGATTTTTTTGGAGACCGATTTGCTGATGAAAATGATTCAAATTCTCCCACCACTGGATGTACATTTTACATGCTGAGTAATACTCAACCACAGAGCCAACAATACTACTCAAATAGGTTTGGCAGCCACCTTGGCCAAATTAATAATGGAAAGAAGCAATTTACAACAGAACCTTAATTTGTTTTCCTCTTAATTGAGTGAAATTCCTTCCTTGAGGGATTTATAATCCAGATAAGAAACATTCATTTCTTGATAATCAAAGATAAGCTTAAGTTACAATTTACCGCCATTTTTGATTTCCTTCGCTGCCATTTTGGATTCAATCTTATTTGGTTGTATTCTTAGGTGATGTGAATTCTATCTTTAGTGCACATTATTCAATACCAACCTTAGAGAATCCAACAAGTATCAGAAAAACATTCATTTTTAAAAAAAATAAAAAAAATAAAAAAAATGGCCGCCATTTTGGATTTTCTTTTTGTCCTTTTGGATCAATCTGGCTAATGTAAACAATGGAATTACCCCATGGAGTGTCATCATTGTATTTCTATTCTAAATGGCACGAACCAACCATCAAATTGGAATAATTGGATCATAGAATAATCATAGAAAGCACGTACAAAAACATGACAGTTTACATGCGGCCCTTTTGAATTTGGCGGCCATCTTGGAAAGGAAATTAATTGGCCCTAGACCAGATTTATTAAGCATATTAAGAGCTACAATCTGTGCCAAATTAGGTGACTTTTCCACCCAAACATTCAACAATAGGTTTGATATCTTGCACCATTCTGCAAGACTAATGGCATGTTCTAAAACTTGGCACCCGGGATAACAAACTTCTGTTACACTTAAGGTCCCAAGCTAAAAAACTTCCGTTAGTGCACAAGGGGGGGGTGGTTTTCCTAGGGCCCCAACCCAGATAACCACTTTCCCAGTGGGAGTTTGATGATGACACTAACACAAATAAATTGGGGTCACGTAAGAACCACCCACCCACAATAAACAATGAAAATCCGACTTGGACCTATGACCTATGGCCAATTGAAATTGTCACTTTTCGAAAAAGAGTTGGTTCGCACAGTATCCATTCCTCAGCAACTCCAATAATAAGGTTTTGAACCAAACTCAATCATTATATCTACTCTAGAATAACCAATTAAACAATAAACGCTTGCAAAATTAGCCAATTTATAACCATCTGTAATTTTTCTCAGAAACTTCAAAATCGACCTATTTTTCCCATAGACTTAACACAGTTACGAGCACGGCATGACAAATAAAATTGATGCTATTCATCATATAAAAGGTTATTTGATTTAAGTATTATTAAGTAATTACCCTCCTAAGGTAATATATCTAATCTAAGCAAATCTTGATTTTTTTCACTTCGTTGTGCCCAAGGGGGGGGAGGGTTCCTAGGGACCCAACCTAATTAATTCTAATGAAGCCGTGGCGTATTTAATTTTTTTTGTATCAGGAGAAGCGTATTCATAAATTCGACAATTAGCAAAAAACTCCTTGAAAATTTTGTTGCCGTAACCGAGAAATCGCAAAAAAAAAATCAAATGTTGGTCTATGGAACCCCCCTTGGGCACTTAGTGTTAAACAGGTGTCTCTTGAATGCTATTGTGTTCGGTAAAAACCAAGATGTCTGCCATCTGCATCCTTCATCAATTCACTGTTGTGTAAGCCAATCCATTGTATAGAGATCAGCGGTTACAGGGCGACTGCGATAAACTATAAATATTTACGCGACCCCCCCTTTAAAATGTGCACGTTTTAATGGATTGTTAGTGTTTAGTAGGCCAACTAAAAACCTTTGTTAATCACACAAATGATATCTAAAACACCCCTCTTACATTTTTCTCACATCACTGAGTTTTAAAAAGTGATATTTTTTTGGCAATAAAAATTTCTAAAACGAACTTCGCTTCTTAGTCTTTGTGTGCTCAACAATTTCACAATTATGAGGCTTGTGGCAAACTTGCTGAGGTCCTTGATATATTTTTGCTGGCTTCTGGTTCGGTATTGCATGCGGCGGCGTAAATAAACCACGGGGTAAGAAACATGTACTTCCATGAGTTGCTGTACAGTTTTGTGTACATTTTGTCGGAATTGTCTGTTTTTTTTTTGCAGGAAACTCCAATGGCCATGAAAACATCTGGTACTTTTATATAGGAATATTCATTATATACAGACTGTCCCAAAAAAAAACTATACAAGTCAAAATTATTTTTTGGCAAATTTTTTTTTTATTTCATCTCCTGTATTTTTCCTGATTCTTTTTATGAGTGTTCCCAGCTTTCATTAGAATTTTAGTTGGTGTACTTTGGGGGTCTGGTTTCAGAGTTATGGCTGATATCTGAGAATTTGAAACCTTTTGGCCAGTTTTTGGCTTCCTGAATATCAAAAAGTTGCATTGAAAATCACCTTCAAAACATTCTTTATTGCAAATTAAATAAAAAGTAGTATCAAGGCTCTCTTTGTGGATATAACCTAATCAAACGTTATAATGTTGAAATTGCTATAACTACATGTAGCATTGAATCACTTCCAAAAGTCCTTTGTGTCTCAGTTTACTCCAGGTTTCAGCAGAAGGTAGAACCATAAAAACACCCTTGTTGAAAGTAACCTGAGACCTTTGCATCACAACTCCTTTCCTTATTGCTCTCTGTTGATTACTGCTTTCTTCATCATATTCCTCCCTGGCATCTGGAGGCGTGGAGATCGGGAATGGGAAATTTTCCCTCCACAATTAGAGCGTTGTCCCCACATTTGTCCCTCAAATGACTTGCAGACTGTTAATTCATTTCAGCAGTCAATTCCCCAAATTTCCATGCATTTCATGATTTTTGTCCCATGAGAGTGAGTCCCCCATTTCACCTACAACCTAAAATTTCCTGGTGCTTTCACTTGAAAAATAATATGTTTATTAGTTTCAATGCATGATAATACATTCACTCTGATCTGTACAAATATTCTTTTGTTTTGAAAGGGTTGAATCCCACAAATTATTCTACACGCCTTATACCTTTAGTTTCTTGACCTTCAAGTGAAACTGGCCCAAGTGGTAATTTTTATTCCTTTGTGTCACTGACAAAGATCTCCGGCCTAGGGTCCATCAAATTGGATGGTAAAAGCGAGGATTAAGCTTAGGATCTTGCCTAACATGAAGTCAAAATATCTGGCAAAATGCCAGTTTTTAATTTTTTTACAATTTTTAGTTTGGATTGTATAGTTTTTATTGGGACGTCTGTTGTGCCAATAGATTCATACCAATAAATAACTTCATGTTTTGGAAATAATTGTATTAGGGTCAATTTTTACCATTTAATCATAGTGGAAAATACTTGCTATAGGGGAACGTTTTGGGAGGCCATACAAGAGCATGATAGCCACCTGGAATACAAGTGCCCCCATACTTACTTGGTTTCTTGGTAAGCAATTCAAGCACTATCGGTGATTTATCCGAAGAGTCAAAATCTTTAATTTTGCAGGAGAGCTTTAAAAGTTGAAGCATAAGTCTGTAGAATTCTCATAAGTTACGTTTTACAACTGACAAATTTACAGAAAAAAAACAGCAGTGTTCAAAGATAAAATCTCATTCAATTATGTGTTGTATAAAGTGCCGAATGGACATAATGGCTAAACTTCAGATTGTGTCCTTTATTAGGTTGCTTCTGGCCTATCATTTGGCAGGGTATGTTAGGATACCTTACTTTTTCCAAACATGCAAAAAACTGAATTTTTGATGATTTTTTTCAAGTTTCTATTTAGTCAAATCACTGATAGGTGCCCTTAAGTGGGGCGATATAAACAGGGCGTTCAGCTCTATTGTTTGTTCAACCAGTAAAATTGCAAATTATTTACCCCAATTTGTGAATACCTTGTATGACACTTGGTTCAAGGTTATTCTGATTTTGGTTAAGATTCAAGCCAACTGTGTACTACCTTAGCAGTTTGAAATAATTACATGGACTAGAGAGACTGCCCCTTTTTGTCCCCAAATGACCTTGATTCAAAATCTTCAACACCCCATAGGCCACACCTGGCACACGGGACGCACGACATCGCTAGCACATTCGAGCTGTGTGGAAGATGAAAAAGGGTGTTACGACAACATGACTGCTACTTGACCCTACTGCACCCCTATGGGCCAACTTGTGAACCCCCGATGTGAGGGTTGGGTCAGGGGTTCTTGTGACCGAATCTATAGCAATTAGGGTAAAGCCAGGTGATAGACGAAGCTTTTGAAAGTGTTGGAAAGAAAGAAGAAGAAGCAAGAACACAAGAACCTTGGGCATGAACGCCTAAGGTAATTTGAGATATTGTGTTTTAGCATTGTTAAAACTAATAATACCAGACGATACTCATAATTTAGCCAATATAAATCAATATTAAAGGTACAACAAGTATTGGGGTATTCATACATTTTTCATATGGTAGTGATTTTCATATATGCAATAAAACACCTCAAGAGATTTTCTACCTTGGTCTTTGGCTACATGAAATGCATGAAAGGAAAAATTGGGTAATTTTCATTGCTTATTTCAATATAAACACAAATAAATTTAGTATTGCTCTGTAGTAAATGTAGTGAAGTTTCTAATTTTTGTACCAAACATATTTTTCAGCTTAATCCTTTCATGGGGACATTTTCTGATAGAAAGCTTTAACATTAGTGCAAACATCAAGTTTCACAATTTTTGAGGATACCCTTATGGGAAATCTCCATGCACCTTTCAAGCACATATATCACATAATTAAAAATTAACCCATACCATAAGCTTTTATTGTAAACGGAAATGGTGCAAATAAGTGCCCTACAGATATCAAAATATACCATAATTTGAATTCTGAGAGCACGTTACGTATTTGGTCTTTTAGACGCTTTGACCATTCATTGTCTCCCCTCTCTTTGTTTTGTGCTTGGTTACACATGTTGTTCATTCATATTTTCACACATTACAAGCATTAACTTCTTCACTTGACAGAAACTTGTCATTCTGCATTTTAACAATTTGCCATCATTTTTTTGCGACTTGCATTTATTGCAGCAATTGTGTCATCTTTAGATTTGCAACTCTTTGTTCGTTTTTATTACTATAACTTTAATTAGTTCATCCTTGGTGCAAATAGTCTTGTCTTTTTCCTCATTACTTTTTCATACTGTGACTGCATTTCTTTTCGCCTTCGTTGTTGTCTTCTAGAAAAGACCCTATCCTCGTAGTCAGGGCCCATTTCATCAATTTCCATTGTTGCTTTTTTTGCAGCGGCCATCTACCATTTCTGGTGCGACGAACATCGTTTTCTAACCCCATGGAGTCTTCCAAAAGTTCCTTGTCTGCTCTCAAGAAATCTCTGCTTTGCTTTCTTCATGTTGATCACACTTCAAACAGACAGCCAGCAACATAATTTGTAAACAAGACATTGGGAAAGTCCTTATTCTGCCTTTCAATCGAGAAACATGATTTTTGGACATTTTACAAAAAATGAACAAATTAAAAAAAAAACATACATCATCCAAATTTCGTGGTACGTAAACCTGTTTCGTCCGGAAGTGAAATCACTAAAGATTTGCCATCGAACTATGCTATTGCTTTATTGTAAGGGCGATCGCATCTGTTTCCTCTTATGTTCATTGGGACCTCTAGTTTCTTGACCATCCCTTTTCACAAAGACATGCCCAAATGGGGCTAAGATTACGTTCAAGAATTCATCAGTCCCGTCAAATCAGCATAACATGTCGTTTGCCTTATAGTCTTGCCTGTAATTATCGGTATTGTAAATGGACGTCATTGCATTTGAAAACTTGGCATCGGATGGTATTTTAGATGTGCTAAGCATTTGTCTTTAATGCTGTCAAAGTCCAAAAGCATACTCTGTAGCAATTCGATACGTCTTCAAGAGAGCAAACTTTTCACTGGTTAGTAATCTGCTTCAGGAACACGTCTGAAGCGGGTAGTGTTTTTGAATGTAATGTCAAATTTGTTTGCATGATCTAGAGATGGTGACTCTTCATTGCTCCCACTTGCCAGCTCCTGCTACTGAGTCCCTTGTGTTTGGCATCAGCGTATATGTATTTTATAACAACTCGCTCTTGTATCATTAACTATCTCTTCTGGTCACTGGGAGCTGTGTTCTTCTTTAACGACTCCTGTAGATATACTGGTGATGGTTTTCTTTCCTGCAGCGTAAACGCAGAATTGTGGTCACAACCTGTAAGTACGTGCGTGGGATGATAGATTCACCATTGCTTCATCAACCGGCACTGGATACATTACCTTCCGCTGTAAGCAGAGGAGTCCTGTGGTCTTCTGTGCCTCAAATGCTGCCTGCACATAATTTTGGTGTCTTCGTGTCAAGAACCACTACTGATTGTTAGCCTGGGGAAGGATCTAAGTTGGCTGTAGAAGGTAAACATTTCACTTGTCCATTTTTTCCTGCATCTTACTTTTTGGTTTTTACACATGCTTCATTTGCAATTAAATATGGAAGACATTCATCTGTGACTCTATGCTGCAGCACATCTTCCATTTTCACACCGTCATTGTTTCAACCAACTTAATACAGAGGCAAAGCTTACTCTGCTCCCTCTGTCTTGCCTTTAGGTGTTCTGTCCCTATCCTTCTGCAATCATTTTGTTGAAAAGTTTCCCATTTCTTGCCACCTATCACTTGATTTGACTTAGTCTGTTGGCATAAATCCCCTCCTTCATGAATTCTTCCACCTTTTTCCATCTTCCTTTGCCGTCCCTTAAAGTCCAGCAGAGATTGTTCAAGGCTTCAAGCGACTGTAATGATCGGCGAGTTTGATTTCGTTCATCAAAGGTATTGCAGCTAAGCTAAATCCTGCAGACACGCACTGTCTTGGATTGCCTGTTCATCTATATATTGAGATGAGCAGTCTGCATGCTTTTTCCTGCTTTGCCTCTGGGTGTTGCGCATTCTGTGGACATTGCTCTGAGTGCATTGGGCTTTATTCCGTTCCTTTTATTTGAGAGTAATTGTTTCTCATTTTTCAAGAATAGCCAGCCAACTGGACTTCAACAAGAGTCTACAATGAGCAAGGGATCCATATGTCATGGGCTACCACTTGATATGGCTTACCAAACATTGACTGTGCAAACCTACCACTCTCCATAAATTCGCCTGGATTGGGGGGGGGGCATTGGAACTATGCTGCAGTGAAATCTGGAAGGTGATACCATAATCTCGAGTCGTTGAGCTAGCTAAATCATGAATCCTCAAATTGACACCCTTCATGGGCAATCGAATCGCATCGAGTGGAGTCCAGTGGCGTACCAAGAGGGGAAGAGGTGGCGTACGCAGAGGGGAAGGGTGTGTACCAGATGAAAGGGGGGGGGCTAAGGACGGAGTCCGAACTCCAACACACCCATCTTTCCAAATCCTGCTAAAGCCACTTTGCGGGAGTTCCCCACATTGACTCAATGTCTTCATTATTTTATTTTCGATCACGTTATTACACACAGTAACAAATGCCTGCACCCAAGATATCGCTACCCGTTCCGCCTAAGGAGAAACATGAAATCAATCAAACATAGGCTGTCACACTACTTTGGGTGGTCTAATTCCACTAAAGTCTTCGAAATCAGCATTAAACCAACTCTCCTTGAATCGAATGACTACATCACTTCCGAACCAGTGTTTAGAATCCAACAAGATTTGAATTCCACGGGTTTGATACTACCAAGGTCAGTTGGTGCGTTTCCCCCACCAGTAAAACGAAGTTTGGTTGGAAACCTTCCCTCAAAACCAATTATTAAAAATATGGTGGGTTGATCCTCCTTTTAACTGCTGGCACTGAAAAGGTTTTTTTTTTTTTTTTTTTTTTTTTTTTTTTTTTTTTTTTTTTTTGTTTTTTTTTTTTTTTTTTTTTTTTTTTTTTTTTTTTTGTGTTTTTTTTTTTTTTTTTTTTTTTTTTTTTTTTTTTTTTTTTGTTTTTTTAAAGAGCAAAAATAAACTGCTTTGAAATGTTGCATATTCTAGACCTAAGTTGATACTGTTAATTAGTGATTTTTCTGCTACTTGACATGCTGGATAGTAGAAGCAAAAAATGTGGTAACGACAGTTTTCCATAGCAGCATGTTTATATTAAAGACACTATCAGCGAATTATCAGAGATGGGGGGGGGGGGGTCCAAATATTTGAAATATAGCTTAAAATTGAAGGATAAGTCGATAGAATCCCATAAGTTACTTTTCCAACTGTAGAGTTCACTGGAACGAAGTAAACGGCAATATTCCACGTACGAATCTCATTCAATTGTGTAGTATAGTCTAACTGACAGTAATGACTAAAAGTACAATCTAAGAGTTTATTCTATATTAGGTTGCTTCGGGCCTTGTCATTTGCAGGGTATGTTAGGATCCCGTACGTGTTACATACCTGCCAAAATCGATTTTTTTTTATATTATTTTCGATTTCCAAACAAAATGATTTAGCCAATCACTGATAGTGACTTTAAATTGATGAATGACTTTGTGGCATTTCCAGTCCTCGCTCATTGCTTTCAAATCTATGCAGTAGCTGGTTTGGCAACAATGGCATTCATAGTAAAATATTGTATCATACAGAAAAAATGAAAGGTAAGAAGGATCTCCATCGTTTCACCAGCTTAGGAAACGTACATGCGCTCCTGAGTGAAGCTGCTCAGCAATAGCATGCATTAATCTGACAGATTCAAGACAGCTTCAAGAGTAGCACATTTATTGGAACGGTGAAGTCTTACTTAAATTATCCAAATAGTAATAATGTTCCTGTTGCTATAGAGCATCCAGCTTCCCTTTTTATAAGTTAAGTGCAATCCATTGGTTCTCTTTTTCCATTGCCTTTTTGCCAGCCCATTCAGTCCTTTATCCTTCTTCTAACCGAGTTCATCTGTGTGGTTTGCATAAATTTCCTGAAAGAGTAAGGTCAGCAATTTCAGTCCAATGTACAATCGATGTCTTAGCTGCAACTTGAAAAACATTTATCCCTAACCCAAGACTCTCTCCTCTAGCCTGGGAGGAAGACAAGGGGTAAAGGGATAGAAGATTTCACTTCATGGGTGGAAATCAAACCAGGGCCCTCTGGGCCCCCAGTCCCATGGCCAGCGAGGGCAATCCACAAGGGTGTCACTGGCCCGATCAGTGATGTCATGCCCATATGGGTGTTCATATGATGACATCATCGCATGATGTGTGACATGTTGGGGGTAGACCTTACGGATAGAATAGACATTAAAGGTGCACGAGAGATTTCAATAACAGGTGTCCCCAAAAATAATGTGAAAAAATCTCTGATTTGGCCCATGGTGTAAGTTTATATCAAAAATATCTCCATTGTAAGGGTTAAGATGAGAACTGTTTCTTTGGTACACATATTGTGAAATTTCTAATTCGTATAGGAGCAAATACGCAAATTCGCCTATGTTTTTATTGAAGTATACGCATAAACAAATTGGCCATTTTGTTTTAATTTAAGTTATTCTGTAAGCAAAATAAAAGGTGGGAATCTTTTGAGCGTCGATCTATGTGAAATAAACTCCATATCACGAAAATATGGATGAATAAAATCTCTCGTTGCACCTTTAAATGGTTCTTTAGCCAAGAATATTGTTCTCATAGAACCTAATTAAACTGAAACTCAATTGCAATGCCCAATATTGAAGATGAAACCATAAATGTGCAAGGTAATACCCGACATGCTACATTTGTAAGCATGTCACTGCTGGTATGTCATCAAAAAATTGCAAACAATCTTTCTTTGGCATACACATCCAAATTCTGTTAATCCAGAGGGGACTCTGAAGCGGTCTGTGACCGAAGCAACATGCAAGCATTGGACATCTCCGTCCTGCGGGGTTGGTACATTTTGTGACCCCACTTAGTCTGCACCCACTTTTTTGCACCAGTTTGCTCAGAATTCAGCAGACGTTACGAATAAAGTACAGTATCACATGCACGTTATTCCGTCAAGGCGGGCTGAATCTGAGGCAAAAGTGGGTGCAGGAAAAAGTGGGGTCACAAAATGTACCAACCCGTCCGAGGTGGAAAAAAGCCTATTTACATCAGGTAATTAGAAGACAACAAAACTTGACTCACAAAGGGGATGTCAAGGCTAAGTAAGCACAAGTATCCCTATAAATATCTTACATCTTCTTCTATTGATATCACATGGTGCATGCGAAAAAGGATGTAAAACATGTAAATGTTTACGTCATTGATGTTTTCTTGTATATAAACAATTCTTCAGAGGGGGGTAGACAGGTCACTACTTAGCTGGCAAGAAGGCCAACCGTCATCTTTTTATCTATTGAAGAAAATTTGATTAGTGAGTATATTTTTATATGCCACTGAAGAGTCCTAACAGTGCCCAGCATTCTGCAGGATCCCCACAAATGCAATGAGATCAGGATAAAAACCCTGCAGGATCCAAATTTTAGGACAGGTAGTCTTTAACCCCTAACTAGGACCCGTGCTAGGCACTTTCTTGAACCTCATCACACCAAGGAGTTTAGCGTTAAAGATTGACAATTACTGACCTTCCGTCGACAAAATTGTGTGTTAGACCAGCTGATATCGGGTTGCAGTTTTGATTGAAAAATGACCTCGAGGCGAGACATTGTGGCTAGAAATCTAAGCAAGGTCCAGTAAGAATTGCTATGTCCCACTAGCTTTCAGCAATGGTTCAACTTCATTGCACTAAAACAATGGAACCGCTGAAACAAATCTGGACTATAAGTAGGCCAAAGTCCGAGTTAAGTGTTAAAAATCTTAAAATAAGCAAGTTCTGTGCAGTGCAGACAAATTGGAAATGTGCTATTAATATGCACATGTCTGCCACCTATTGCTAATTTGCATATTGTATGCCCAACATGTAATTTTGCATCCTTTCTGTTTGTTGGCTTCTTTGATTCTGCATGTGTGTTTTTCCCATACCTTTTTGGGTGTTGTTTACACACGTATGTTTAGAAATCGTTGATCATGACTGAACATTTTGTTACAATCTTGTGCAGAATGTGCACTTGTGAGTATTCAGTAGCATGGATAATGTCTTATGACACATGTGTCATATATACTCATGGCCCGGGGGGGGGGGGGGGTTTTTTTTTTTTTTTTTTTTTTTTTTTTTTTTTTTTTTTTCCAACAGACGATGTACGCGCGTACATTGATTAGGGTGTCAAAAACAGCAAAATGTGGAAAAAAGGGTATGTTTTTACTAAAACCTGAAATTGTGATCTACGTGTAATACTCAAATTAAGCAGAGATCAAAAATATTGTAAAGCAAAGCAAGATAATAAAGGTATATTAACGACACAATGCATTACTTAATTGTTTCGGGTAGCAAAACTTACAAAAATACTTCTTTAGTGTAGCAAAATCAGACAAAAATACTTGTTTAGGGTATAATTTTTAGTCGGTGGAAATACGTGTTTAGGGTGCATTTTGGAAGTCCACGCATCATATCCACCTTTGAATATAAGTGGCCCCCCGGGACTCATGGTTGGAAACAGCAAGGCACTTGTGCTGTTGGTACTTCTGAAAAGATGGAAACATTCACTTGCATTGCAACAAAATTGGGCAAGCATGCTTTTTTTAAAGGTCCATGGTCCGATCGCTAATGCTCGGTCCCCAGGGACCCCCGATTTTACCGGAAGTGGTAACAGTGGTTTTGATGCATACATAGTTTTATAAACATGTTAATAATTATAATTTTATCATATATTAATTTTTTCACAGTACTATATGAGGATAACAAAATGTTTTTAGCTCTCACATCAAAACGGGTTGAATTATCGGTGAGAAAATTTACAGATGAGGTTTTGGGGCGAAGGCCATCCTATCAAGATGAGAACTTTATATACTTAAATCGGGTCATCCCCCTTTAAATTCCAATTGTACATTCTTAAAATCAATTACTTATGAACTCATTCTGTTTTTCCTCGCTCTTGCTCGGTGTCATTGCACATTTTGTGAGAAAGTAATGAAAATGGTTAGAATACCAACAATTTAATTAAAATGTGCATTTCTATAATAAAACAACCATAGAGAATTACTAAAAATACTTAACAAATACCTAACCTCATATGCTCAAATTCAGAGCTCAAATGCAAACTAATAAAGAAACTTTCAACAAATGCCCAAACAAACAGCCATACTATAAACTTATCATGTTTTAACATTTTTTATTACTGTATCTTCTTAAAACACTAAAAAGCACAAAGATATGACAAAGATTGAGGATCATGCACGACTGAGGGAGCTGTTGGTATCACTTTCTACAGACCCTCCAAATACATAATAGTTGGGCATGTAAGAGTGGTTCCCATGCACCCCCCACAGTACTTAACCAAACCAACTTTTTGGAGGCCTTTTGGGGTACGTCCTTATAAACACATATCAGATGTTAACAGTGAAAAAAGTGAGTGCTCTTGAGATATCCAAGATTTTGTGATAAGATAACAGTACTAGCATAAGGTCAAGAGTTGGCCCGTTTGTCCCGGGGGGGTGTGGGGGGCACTTGTAATTCAATGTGGATATGATGCGTGAACAAGCAAACACGTAAAAGGTGGTCTCTTTTTTCCAACAGTGTCACAACAGCAAATATGGAAAAAAGGTATGTTTTGTCCTTAACTGAAATTAGTTACGACCTTTAGAAAACCAGGCTTATGCAGATGCGGTGATGCAGTGAGCGCACCCATGCCCAGGTGTGTTCAGAAATGTGACCGCATGAAATTCAAGTCCACTCGATCGATATCGGTCACATTCATGAACAGCAGCTGGGCATGGGCGCACTCACTGCATCACCGCATCTGCATAAGCCCGGTTTTCTAAAGGTCGTAAATATGTACGGATTTAGGGTATCTCATTAAGCAGGGATCAAAATGATCAAAAATATTGTAATCGGAAGTAAAGCAAAGCAAGATAATAAAGGGTATATTAACAACACAATGCATTGCTTACTTGTTTAGGGTATCATAAACAGATAAAAATATTTGTTTAGGGTATGTTTTAGCTTGTTTTTTAGTTGGTGAAATACTTGTTTAGGGTGCATTTTGAAAGTCCATGTTTACGCAGCATATCCACCTTTGAATACAAGTGGCCCCCCGGGGATTTGTTCACAGATTCACTTTCCGGCAACCTATAGTGGACAAACTTAAAAGACATGGTGCAGATAATGTCAGCATAAACAATTTGCACATTTTCACACTGTTTGTCATGCATAAGTTAGCATTGCACAAGAGCTGACCTCACTCAGTTAAAACTGGTCATTTTACATAATTAAAGGTTCATGGCCCGATCGCTAATAGCTTCGTCCCCAGAAGCCCATATTTTACCGGTAGTGGTCAACATTTTGGTATCAGAAGAAAGTTACTATTTTTCTCATTTACCCTGTGAAATCTTAGAGCCAAAGGATGTTTGGTTTGGGAGTTATGAGTGAAAATATGGCCCATTTTTGGCTTACAAGATCACGTTTTTAGCTCTCGCATCAAAACGGATTGAAATCTCGGCGTGAAACTTTACAGGTGGGGTTTTGGAGTGAAGACTAATCTATCAAGATGAAAACTTCATATCCTTAAATCGGGCCATCCCCCTTTAATAAAAATGGTTGAAATTGATCATATTTAACAACTGAAACAACACAGTTTTTATTTTTTGGATTTTTTTTGCATTAGATTAAAACCGGCATGTTTACTTTGTGCTCATGGTAATGTGACAAATACATTTGCATTAATTTTGCTGCAGGGCTAATTCATAGGTCTAATTCAATCAACCTCAAAGTTCATGAAGACCAGCATTATATTGGCAGAATTTCACTAATGGCAAAATAAATATGCAGTACTTGATCTATTTTCAGAAAATACACTTTATTATCACACTTACAATCAGTGTTATGAAGATAGTGTACTGTGTCAAAAAGTGTGAAATAGTAAATGTGATGTGATAGTATGAAAGTAATATCAAGATAAGAGTTATCTTTAAAAGCGGACAAGATAGCTCAATCAGGTAAGCGCTCGACTCCAGTGTATGCTCATCCATGCGTTTAGGCGTGCGTTCGAGCCCTGTGAGATTCAGCTGTCTTGTAATTGTCTCACGGCAACTGCCAGAGGGCAATATACCCTCTGTGATGGCATCTGGAAGCGCGTCTAATACAACATCATACAGTTCATTGTTAGGGGGCTGTGGTCCTCCACCTAAAAAAAGAAAGAAAGTATTGCTTGTTTTAAAGGTTTATTGGACAAACAAGTAGAAAGGAAAACCACAAACCTTGTTTTGAACTTGCCTGCTATCGTAATCATCCCTATAGAAAACCATACTTTGACAGAAAATACTAAAGCATCTTCTTATTACATAAAGATGGCATGTTCGGCTTATTCACTTCAGGTGTGATCTAATACATTGGTAAGCACTTCAATAGGCTAAAATCCCAGATTTAAAAATAATTGGGGGTGCTTCTTTCTGGAAATGTCCTCATGTCTCTTTAAATTTTTAGATCAATCAAAATAATTAAATGAAGGAATTATGTCATTTTAAGTTGAAGATCAAAAATGTGATCACCCTGTAATTGGTAATGCAGGGAATGACTAATTAGTACATGATAGAATTCCTTGAAAATTTTAAGTAAGAAATGGCTCTTTCAAAGGTAAATTAAAGAATGACTCTTTAAAGGGTAAAGTAAGGAAATGGCCTTAATTGGTAAATGACTGAATGAATTGACCCTACCCACTTCCCCATCAGACCCCTCGTACTAGATCTAGTGAAATATGACATAATAAGAGGCAGTTTACAACCTGAATCTAGAAATACAAGATGACATTTTTTAAAAGTTGGTGCACATAAAATTTACCCACCTGTCACATTTATCTCATTTCCTTTTCTTCAAATAAGGCTTAGCACGATAAGACAATCGCCACTTCTCCTAACCCCAATCAGCTCCACCTCTGCGTATCCATTCCCCCACTCTGCCACCTCACCCCACATCTCTTTTGCCTCGCCTCGACCCATGAAACCCCTCCACTTCCAAATAGCACAGGTCTGAGTCTTTTACGTAAGTAACTAGTGCGTAACTTTCCATTTGCATACAGTACTTTCCCAATTTCTGAATTAAAAGGGAAATCCAAAAATTATTATTAGTGAATTGTCCTATTTTCATAAATTGGTTGTTTACGACGTGTATTATGTTCTGAACGCCAGGATATCTTTTACTATTTTTGAGGCAATCACAACATGTAAAAACAAAACCAACTTTGGCCATGGACAATTAAAAATTATGTGTTGTGCTTTTCAATAACATTGTGATTAAAATATGATGAGATGACTGACTGGGTCTCCACCTTACTTGAACTTTCCAAGAGGCCAATGGGTAAAGCGAAATTGATGGTGCACCTTTATCCTTCACAAATTTGTTTAGGTAGGGTATGGAAGTTTGCCTTAAACCCCCACGTGGCATTACACACAAATACAAGACCCTTATCTACATCGCTTAACATTTGTTACGTCCTCGCGCTCATAGGAAGGGTGTCCTCCACCGGCAAAAAATCTTCTTTTATTCACGGATAGCATTTCTTCCTTCCTAGGGCAGCAAAAGCTAGATCTCTTTCTGTCTTGGGAAATTCCTGATTATGTTGGACCCGGGCACTGTTAAGATGTGTATGGAAAGTTTTTTTTCTTTGAAATATTTGTAACCAGAATATGAGTTCTGGCCATTTGTTCTGTTTTTTTGTTTTACCCCTTGATGTTTTTTTTCTTTTTGAAGTTTCTTTTGGGGCAAACAATGAAAAACAAATTCTAATTGTAGGTTAAGTTGTTTTTAAATATATTGACATGAACTATTTTTAACTACAAAATAATTTGAGCTACTTTATCAATCGGTACATTTGAAATTTTGGACCTCTGATATATGTGCTCTGAGAGATAGTAGAAGTTCACCGATTTAGTAAGAACAATGTCCAATTTTATATTTGTATAATAATGCACATATGGAGTGTGCACCTCATTTTAAACCTTGAAGGACTTTGGGGAGGATTAAAAGGTGGGGGAGGATTAATGAAGGTGGGGGGGAGTGGAAGGTGGGGTAGATATGTAGATTGCTGAGCAATGTAGGCGGCATACATACTCAACAATTAAATTTTAATGTTCTCTATCTCACTGCTCTCTCCGCTCTTCATATTGCATCCCACTGTTGATCACTTTTTTCCCAAGCTGAGACGTAGTGCTGATTGTGCGAATATTTTCTAGAAGATTACTTTGGGCAATAGCTGGCTGCGCTCAACTCTAGCCTTTGCCATTGATGGCACTCTCAATGAAAAAAGGACGTTACAAATATGCAGGCCGCCGTACGCAGGATTAGTTGGGGGGGCGGGACTTCAGTACATTATGTCTTGTAAATCACTCTGTGTAATACATGTTACTGCCTTTTTACTTGCACTACTTACTTGCAGTCATCTGATGACAGTAGGCTCTAGTTGCCTAATGCAACCTGGTTGATCTTGGACGACTACATTAAAGATCATGATGTCCATAAAAGTCAACATGTTCTTTGTGTAGCGTATTCCAAATCTAGAATCTGGTAGATTTTGTAACACTTGTCGACAGCAGCCATCAGAGTTGGCATCAGTAGGGCCTTTAGAACTTTTGCACCCCCAAGTAGCAGGGGAAGTGTACACAATGCTAGGTTCATGATCTTGTCTGCAATAAGAGCAATAGAGTAGAAATCTAGAAGTTTACTTCTCTGTGGTATAATCAGTATTCAAATGTTGTTTTGAATGATGCACTCCGGGACACACTGGGTTTAGCTAAGGAGAATCAACAAGAGCTGGTGTGAGCTGTGAAGATAAGATGCAAAACATCATTTTGCTTTTTTTTTTCAAAATAAAAAGGAAGAAAAACCAGTACAAAACCTGTGATAAGTAGTCTTATTTGCCTGTCGACCATGCACCAGTCTATCACAGCCAAGATCGTCATCAGAAATTTCATATATTTTGCTTTCATTTTGTTAGCCAGATGTAAAAGAGACAAGAAAATGTGTTTTTCAACAATAAATAATGCATAATAGGAAATTAGTCTTGTTACAAGTCTTTTGGCTTGATTGTCAAAGCATATGAAATGATGCTCTAAAAACACATGTTTTTGGCCCTTATTTCTAAAAATTGACCAAACTTAACACTTCAGTTTTATTGCCAATTAGGTTGGACTAAAGGATTATGATTTAGCTATGTGTCATTTGGCAAAACAGGATAGTATTTTTTTAATCCAAAAATTGAATTAGGTATTTATTTTTCTTTTTTGGATTGGGGAGTAGTGCAATCTTTGTGTTACTAATCACCAACATCAAGTTCATGACTTGCTCGCACTTAATCAATGTATCACAATTTGTTTGTTTTTTTTTTTTTTTAGTTTTAAAAAATTTGAAATATTAAACAAAATTAACAAGTAGGCAAGTATTAAATTTTATACCTTTTTATACTGCCTAGAATTAAATGAGCTCTAAAAGATAATGCCAACATTGTATCCCAACTTTGTCTGCTAATCAAGTTATATTGTCCAAAAACTCTTCATAAAAATGAACAGGCAACAAATCCTTCTTTTTGTTGAAAATTGACACAAAAACAACAAAAACGTCCCATTTCGAAAAACAGCAAATCTCCATTTCTACACTTTTCCGATAACCCACGGATGATGCACTCTTTTAGTAATCTCAAAATCAACTGGGAGCAGAAAAAAAGTCGGGAAAAAAAAACACAATAAACTGGGGGGAGTCCAAATTGTACACATCGAATTGGACTATCTTAGGAACCTCTTAGTTCTGATCAAGGCCAGGAAAGGTGATGATAATTCCTTATGTTTCCGGACCATGGACTTGCAAGTCTTTCAGGACCTAGTGGGGGAAGCAGGAAGACTCGTATTTGGATTGTTAGCTAGTCCACACAAGCAAATTAGGGAAAGGAAACGGTTTTTTATCACCATCTCTGAGTAACTTAAAGTCACAGCAGGAGACAGTCTCAGAGTATATGGTGTAGTCATGCCCAAGGATGGTCTTACATGCCCTTCTTTGAAATTTCCATATGACCAGGTCTGTTTAGTTGTGAGGCCCAGAGTGCACACCACACCAACATCACCATACTCAAGAACTGCGTCTTACATAGCATTTGTAGACTACACAAGTCGCACTGTCAAAGCCAAACCTTTTCAGAGATCTGAACATGAAAAGGTGCTTGTTGGCTTATTACAATGTTTGTTGCGACTGGATTGCTACTCGCTCAGTTTTGTAGCCAAATGCCCGGATTTTGGCTTATCAACCTAGGTGAGCTGCTCGGGACAATTCTCAACTGCTGTAGTTTTACCAAATTAACCTCTAGGGCTTGGGCATTCTTTGCACATTAGTTTCAAGCCATTATTGGAAGTTCAGGTCATCATCCAAGTCAATCTGAAGGAAGCCCTGCTCAGTAGTCTTTCTGTTTTGCTGCAAAGGTAGCGGTCATCAACATTACTTCTCGCCGTATTCATTGGACCCATCAGTGGACTTGGCATCTCAGTAGCAGCAATCTTGATTCACAAATCTGAAAGCCGCCAAAGGGGCCAAACTTGGTGCCTTGAGCACATACCATTAAGGAGCAGATCATCTGAAAGTATGTTGTTGTTTACCTGACACATTGCGGTCTGTTGTGTGAAGAATTTTAGTCGCAAATCCAGGGAACAATGTTTTTCTACGCACGCCCAAGTCGATGATCTTATTTATGAGGACAGGTGATTACCAGGTTAAATGCTTTGGAAAAAAAATCAGAAAACTGTTCCTACATTGCGACTTTGTTCGGCACCACATTAAAACTAATGAACAAATAATGAGTGGTAGATGGACATTAGGCACATTTCCCCAAATTGTCTATGAATCTATCAGTTGACCAATGTCATCATAAACCAAGCAGAAACAAAGCCCCTATGCCAATTCTGAGCAAAGAGTGGGGGTAGGGTAAGTGAAATGTGGACGGGAGCTGTCCAAAACTAGGGGAGGGGGCTCTGTTTGCGTACATTTAAGGTGTGTGACACGAGGTCGGGTGCCAGTGTACTGCACAACTCTTAAGACACGTAGGTCCTAGGCACAAATAGGCTTGAATTGAAACTGTTTCTTTATTTAAATAAATCCTGTGCTACTTCTTGATGGCAACAATGAAAGCAGTCTTTCCAGATGGCCTTTAAGTAATAATAAGACAAAGATTGTTCTCGTTGCCAATATCTGTATGTAATGGTAAAAGGAAGTGATAAAGTGTAACATTTCCATGTGAGACAAAAATTCTAGTGTCCCTTCAATGCTGCATGTCACTCCCTATAAATATAGGTGTGTCATATTCAATTGCAAGATTGCTTTCAATCATTAACTCTGATTGCGGACTTGCTGTCATTATCCTCAGTTGGTTCCATTGTTGTTGATTTTGGTTTAATGGTTTACATCCAATGCGACTGTGCAAGACAATCAATCACAAGAAATCAGACCTTGTCTGGTCCAGATATGTGTTTGAACCTATTATTGGCTGACACTGAACAATACACTTGTTGTACTCGCATTCACCCTGCACATGAAATTTTCCAAGGTCAATGCTTTTTACTGTGTGATTGCCGTGGCGGTTGCCCTACATCTTTTTCTGGGCGGAATGACATGGGCAAAGTGAAATTTGGGGGGGGGGAGGGAAAGTGAAATTGGGGGTGGGGGCAGACAAAAGTGGAAATTCTGGGGGGGGGAAGGGAAGGGAAAAGGAAGTATGAAATTTTTAACCATTTTGGTCCAAAATCGCTGTGGATTTCCCCAAAATTTTGCAATTTGGTCCACAAAATCGCCCCGAATTGCCAACAAAAATCCTCATTTTTCTTTCAGCCGGGGGGGGGGGGGGGGAAGGGAACGAACTAGGGGCAAGAAAAAATTGGGTGGAAAAAGCCCCCCGTGGCGCCGCCACTGCTGTGATTCTGCAAGTTTTTGTTGTTTATAGGTAGCCTGTTTATTCTCTCGGTCTCCCCAGTCCACCCTGATGCGGAACAGTTCCTCATGCTAGGCAAGTCGATGGCTTTGGCGTTTCAAGAACAAGATCTCCATGCAGGCGATTTGAAAATAATCAAATCGCCCAGGCCCGAAATAGAATCATTTCATCATCTATGAATTGGTGATTTCTTGATCTACATCTGAAGAGGAAAGCAAAACCTATATTCTAGAGTACCCCTCCTACTATTTTCCTAAGCAGTGGATTCACCCTTTGGACATTTGTTATTGGACCATATAGTAGCCGTCAGAACAGCGCAGCACTCTCTTGACAGGGTATACACACGCGTCCTGTTAATAAGCAAAATAGACGGGGCTTGTGACCCTTTATGGAAGCCTAAAACATGCACTGCCAATCAGATAAAGAAGCTGGTTGCTGTGACTACAATTGGTGATTGAAATAGCCAATTGGGACTGGAAGTGAGTACCGTTCTTTTCTGACAGCTACTATTAAATATTTTCACGAAATATGAAAAATTCTTCAATTTGCTGTCAAATGATAGTCTTGGCCATTTGGAAGAATACAGAGATATTGTACACATAAAAATAAATGACCCAAAAAAGGTAGGGGCATTAATAAGAGTGCATACTACAAGAACATTCCAGGTAATTTGTAGGATAACTGTGAAGTTTCCCATTTGATGAAGTCATTTCACATTTAGGCTGTGATTCCAGTCTCTCAATCTGCTGATCTTCGTCGATTCCCCTTCAGCACGTTGGTGTGCCTCTGTCATTTGTTGTATCTGATCATCTTCATAATTTCAAATTTATCCATCGTTTTAATATCTGCGCTTTGAATGTGTCAACCATCTTTAATTGTTCAGACATGTTGAATCTAAGGGATCATCAGAGGTCCGTTTCATCTGGACCCGCTTTACCAAAAACTTCCATTCCCGGAGGTGACAAAGCAGCAGGCAGGTCCTCACTCGATTCACCCTCTGTATCAACTTAACATGATGACCATCTTTGACTCTTTTCAAATTGGGAGGATCATCTAGACAGCGGATCACATGGCAAATCTGGATCATCTGGCACATTGTGTTGCTGCGAAACACCCGGGTCCGAAATACCGTTGGTGCCGAAGTTCCTCCTTCTAAGAATGCTGAAGTACTGGGGCATTCGGCCCGGGAGAAGGGAAAGTGGAGAAAAATAACGTGGCTTTGATGTTGTAGTTAGAGCATGTGTTTACGCATATTTTTTTCATGATTTATGGACAATTCTAAGAATGAAACTCATTAAAAATCGGGCTTTTGGCATTTAGAAACAAAGATGTATGGTAATAGTAGGACGATAACCCCAGATAAGGCCGTTATTGGTTCAAAAGCTTTGTTATCTGAAGTTAACACCATTGTTACCCTAGTTAATGGATCGTTATTTGGGGGATTAACACACTCCCTTATCTAGGGATAAGCAGAAAGTGACACACTTGAGCTAGTTTGGGCATCTCCCCGCCAGGCGGGAGTAGGGGAGTAGATATAGATGAGCCTTGAGATGTGTGGCCGAGGTGCCTGGTTTCCTTGCCCCCCTTTATGCCGCTTCTGAACCATGCTTACTGACAGGTGCAATGATTTTATTCAATTGCTACACCCGTGGCCGCCTTGCTGATAAGCTCTGCAAAATCATGCCAAATTCATCATCATCGTCGAACTGATCAGAACCAACTGGGCCTATTTAGGGTTGAGATTTGTTACCCTAGATAAGCACACGTTGGTGGAAAAAATAATTATTTTTTTGATTTCTGACTAATGACACCTTTAAAACAAGTTCCCATGGGGGCTAATGGCAAATGACTTCTAGTTCATTCCATAGTGTAGTTATTATACTCCAATCTGCCCGTTTATCCCATATCTCTAGGAATACATCGTTTTTTGAGAAATCATGTTGCAGTGATGCCATATTGTAAAATTGACTTTTTAGATATAGGTTATTATGTCTAGAAACACGTTTTTTAAATTTTTTGTATGTTTAGAACCTGATTTTACTTTCACTATGAATTAGAAAAGTTAGTGCTTAAATTTTAAACTTACTTGTGGAAAATTAGAGCTCAAAAGGGTAAATTATTGTTTTAGATATAGATTTTTAAAGTGGAAAAAAATAAATTTCGCAGCTTGAAAAACAATTTAAAATACATAAGATGTTTAAAACAAAATGAAAACATAAGAAATTCCAATTCACGAAATTTTTTACCATAACTTTTGAAAGGAAGCTCCGTTTTTTTGTCAAACAAAAAGCAAATAGAAGGGTATTTGTCCTTGATTGTAAATTTGTAGCCCTTCCAATGATACATTCCCTCCTAACAAACTTCATAATTTGACATGCTCTAGTTCCCCACACACATAATATAGACTGCAAAAACACCGGTGTTAAATTTAGCACTGAGGGTGTTGATTTTAACACCAATCTGGTGTCTGAGGGGACCACACCTATTTGGTTCCGTGCTTAAATCTACACCGAATTGGTGTGCATGGACACCACATTTTGGTGTTCCAAAGGTAATTGGCATAAGAGCTTCGTGGTGTTAATCTTACCTGCATGTCGGTGTTAATTTTGTTGTTTAAAAGTGATGTGTTAAAACTGCAACAACCGGTGTTTGTTAAATTGATATGAACGGTAAACGCATTGTCTTGCTAGTGGAATACTGTTGCTGGCTGGCTCGGCAGAAAATTATGGCAATGGGTTGATTGCTCTGCAATGTGAGTGCCATTGAGTTCCACCTTTATTATTTGCCCATGGCTCGTCTCCAAAATAGGAGAGTTTATTTTTTTCAGTCTTTGCTTTGAGTTTGATGAAATAGAGGAGGCAGCATTGTTGGTATCGATAGTATTTTTTCTGGCCAGGGGGCAACCATCGCTAAATAGCAAGATTTCTGTGGCCCCCTTTCTTTGTCTTTTTCTTGCAAGAACATTAGACATGGCTTGGGAATGAAGCAACACTCACGATTTTCGGACAAAAAATTCAATTCATCTGAACTAAGGTAAACTTGTAATGCAGTGATATTTTGGAGCTCAAAATTATGTGCTGGATATTGATGTGTTTGTGTTGTTGGTTAAAATTTTTGCATCTATTTTGGTATGCGTGTGCAAATTCGATGAGAAGTTCGATTAAACATTAACTTGAGCAAAAAGATCAGGATGCTGGGTTGACCGAGATTGTTCTAAAGTGAATTAAAAAGTACGAGATGAGGCGACTCTTTTGAGAAAGTTCAGGCGCGTGAACGCTTGTTAATAATTTGGGACTTATAGAAAAATGTAGACGGGAGGTATTAAACAGTGGTGTAGACGTAAAAGCTCTACTGTGAAAATCTGAGACATTTAATCAAAGAAGCTGTACTGACTCCAAAATCGTTTTGGCAATTCATCAGAAATCACTCAGGTAAATGTAGGTCAACAGGTGACCGTATTACATCGATTGAATGGTTTGAATATTTCAAGTCGCTTCTCTGTATTGACAATGCAGACACCATAGATATTAGTATTTTTGGGCGTAATGATGACATTGTTCTAAACAATGATCAATCGGATTCCTTAAACGATCCTATTCTCATATGAAAAGTACGTCTGTAATTAGAAATTTGAAATAAAGGATGGCATTGTCCGGATGGATTATGTAGTGAGATAATTTTTAAAGGTTATTGAAATATGCCCTCATATCTTATGTCGTGTGTTAATTTATTTTTGATTAATGCAGCTTTTCCAGAACGTGGGGTGCATGATTATGGCCCTTGTTAAAAAGGGTTGTTAATGATGTCAGAATTTACCGTGGTATTTCCTTAATAAACATTCTGTGAAATTTTACAAGTATTGGCAACCAGAGATTGAAGATTTGGTGTTGAAAAAATTATTTTGTTCTTCCAGAAGTTCCAAGCAGGGTTATTAGGATACGGAAAGGGTTAGTACTACGATAATGCTTTTGTACCTTCACGCAATAATCAAAAAAAACAGTTTTCGAGAGGACGCAAGTGTTATTGCCTATTTGTGATTTTAGCGTGCTTTCGACACTGTCCCCATTGATAACTTTTTTCGGTTTGTTTGCAATTGAGTATCAAGGTTGAATTCTGGATTGCATAATAAATATGTATAGTAAAATAAGAGCATGTGTTTAGATAGATCAAAATAAAGGGTACTGGTTATTTTTTAATGTAAATAATCGGTCTAAGACAAGGGTGAGATTTGAAGCCCACAATTTTCTCCATTTTTATTTCAATTTTTAAGAATATGCTTGATGTGGAAGGAGGGAGAGGAATCCAAATTAATTCTGGTTGTAGAAATTAAGACGCTATTTTTTGCTGATGAATTGTACTTATTTCGGATACAGTCGGTGATCTTCAAAAAAACATATCTTAGTTATGAGCGTTTCTGTAATGCATGGGGGCTACGAGTTAACATCACAAAACCAAAAGTGGTTGTCTTCAGGAAAGGTGGTCGAATTGCACGAGCTGAACGTTTGTTTTGAAGGTCACCGTCTCAGAGAAACAGTTAGCAAGTTAAATATTTAGGCATTGAATCTCGACAGGAAACAGGGGAAATAGACATTCCAGTACATTAGCTGAACAAAGCAAAAAATAGCTTATTCTCCCAACTTATAAAAGAGGTCTTATAAATTAAATGGTTTGCCCTATAACTCATTTTTTAAAAAATTTTTGATGCCAACCGTTTTTTGCAATTTTATTATTATGGGTCTGAATTGTGGGGTCATGGTCAATATCAGTGTTATGACAAGTGTGCATACCACAAAGCATGCAAGTTTTCTTGGGAGTAATACTCTAGTCCAAAAATAGTGCTGTACTCGGCGACTCTGGTAGAACACGATTTAGTGCTACTAATTGAATCGTTTCAATCAAATATTGGCTTCTTTAAAAAATTCTCCAACTCATGGGAAAATAGATATCTAAAAAACGACATATAAGTTATTGTATAATGCTGGATGAGAAGGAAAGACCACCTGGGACACATCTGTTAAAGAAATATTCTTTTTAGGTTTTGGTTTGGCATATGCTTGGTTAGCTCAGGAGGTTGGTGATGAGACCGGTATTTATTGATTCTTTTAACGCAGGGGGAGAGGGTTAAGACATTTCGCATCAAGAGTGGATAGCGGATATGCACAAGTCAAACAACAGACTTTAAACTCTACAGGCCAATTTAAAGCCATACGTCAATGTTGAAGTGTACAGCACTGTGTTTGTACAGATCACCGTGGGAAAAAGTGCATTAGCCAGACTAGATGGTTTCAAGTCATTTTTGCTGGGTGGAAACGTGGCCGGAGAGACGATACTGCTTTTGATGATAGAGTTTGTCAACGTGTAATATCCAGTGGTGAAGTTGAAGATGATTTCACTACTCCGTGTGTGACGTTCTTTCGTGACTTACGAGTAAGTATTTTTTCCGGGCCTGTTATACCTTGCACAGCATCCAAGAGGCTATATGAATTGTATTACAACAAAGAATGAAAATCGTTTGTTGCCAAAATGGCAAATTATCCATTTGCAGTGAAAATAAGATATGAATTTGGAAAAAAAATGAACCTATTAACCCTTTTGTACTGTACATGTGTTAGATTTTTGTAATATGTAAAATGGGCCGTTGGCCGTGTGTGTAATTGAATAAATAAAATCTACTTCTTCGTGAGTAGCTGAACTGAACTGAAACTATCTTTTAGCCCCTTCTGGTCAATCCCTCATGCAACAGGAAGCAATCATTCCCTCTCTTATTGCTAGCTCGAACATTGTAAAGTTGTAACAAGCCAACCTTCATTTGTAGACGAAATTCTGGACCAGTTGCTTTTGGCAGGTAAATCGAAGCATGCCATAACAGTTATTTGGTCTTCCAATTGCCTTTTGTTTTGCCTCTTCCCTTTTTTTGGTGAACCTTTTCCTTTTCTCTAGAGCTTTTCAAAAAATAGCATGTTGTTAAACAAGCTTTTTCATAGTGTTTTATGCATAATTATGCAAAGGGTAATACGACACCCATGGTGATGGCATGGACTTTGCCCCACTCTTTTCATACCACAAGTCTCATTCACACTACATCCTACAGTTCTCAAGAAACGACGGCACAGTGCATGCCAGCAGACGCCACACAGAAAAGTGACTTATGTCTCATCCTGAACATAGTTCATGCAAGACAAAAACTAAAAGCTTCTTTAAGTTGAGGCGACACTTAAAATTTGACTCTTGAGAACAAGAGCATCAATGGTGCAGCAGCTCAGAAGGCGTTGTAGTTGTTAGCCTAGTTTTGTAGATAGTGTTCAATCGATAATCATGTGACCAGAACACCCATGATTGTGATTGGTAAATTTCATCTACCAACTACTTATTCTACAATTCTCGGAAGCTCCGGGCGCACAAAAAGGAATTCCATTATTTACTTCCCTGAATTGGAATCATGATGTGAACCACATTTACTAGAATCCAGTCCAGCTTATCCGGCTTCCACAAACTTTGGACTCTGTGCCTCCATATCTGGATTTGCTCGGAGTTTCATTCAGCGACTTTCAGTGGGTGGCAAACCTTATCGAGGCATCAGCACATGATTCTGGCAAATGAGGGGGTTGTGAGGTGTCTTAAAATCATCAAACCCTGCTCTTTCTTTCACCAGCCAACCAACTAGTGTCCATTTTTCCCTGTCAAGAAACACTTGAATCCTCAATACGTGGGTCTCGCTTTTGAGCGTTCCTGCCTGCAAACACTGATCACACCCTATGGAATTAGGGTATCTTGTGTTGAGCTGAACATTTTTTCTGGTGACTCGATAGCATAGTTCTTTTGAAGTTACCATCCAGGAACTAGGTATTCATCCCCTTCGCGGTATTTTGATGGTAAAAACCACCATCCTAATGTAAAAAAATACTGGGTTGCATCAAATGAAAGACTTCAAACTTCTCTTGGTAGAATAGAAACACTTCCTCTCTTGCCTTGTACTTGCTTGGTAAGGACAAGTGGCATTAGAGCAGAGGTGGCAATTGCTGATGACTGAAGACATCTGTGACCCCAGGCTAGGTACGGCACATACGGGCCTTTGGGTAGTATTTCTTATTACCAAGTCTAGTGATATAGCCAATTGATTTGTGGCACAGGAGATTGCTAGATTTCAAAGAATGCCCCTTTAACGGTCACATGACCTTTGAACGCCGAAATGTGTTAACCCATAAGGACCTTGGATCGGTGGTTCTTCTGACAACATCGGGTGGTCATAGCATAGGTTGATTAGTGGACGAAAGGATTTTATAGAGTCCGACGAATGCCCCTTAATGGGGGCCACATGATCTTTGACCTTGATCTGGGTACACCCTATAAGAGCGCTTTAAAAACTCTGAAATAAATCTATTGATGATGACAAAAGGGGCATTTTTGTCCAAAGATTTCTAAGATTTTAATAATTGTTGTTCTCTTGACCACCTAGCAATTACTTCCCAGGAAACACTGGAAGCTGAGCCAAAACAAAACCACAAGCTGGATCAATTGTTTGGATCGAAGTCATCCTTTACCTACAAATATGTCAATTCTTTAATGATCTTATGGGGTTTTTAAAATTCTTTTATTTTAATATAATTATGATAACAAAAAACACCATCATCATCTGCAACACCCAGTTCTCTCAGTTGGAGGTGTTGTATAAGTACATAATAGTCCCATGTTTTATGTTTCTACAGGTTTTACTTGGCAGGAGAGAAAGATAATATCACACATTTTGTAGTGAACTATATATTAAAATTACCCATAAGGTGCTGATTTGGTCGTAATCTTTTCAGGTGAGGCTAAACAGAATGAATTTTTAAATTGTCTCGGCGACATTTATTCAGCAGACAAAGGAAATGGTGTTTAACACAAGAAAAATGCCAGAGCCGATTCTGTGTGGCAACTTATGGTTTGCCATGATTATTATTTGCTGCGAAAACATTCCTTGTTGTATGTTCTGAATAGTATTACCATTGATTGCTTTCACTATATAGCTCTCTATTAGCAGTTG
>JAMKCH010085557.1:0-74601 GCA_023653785.1 Ophioderma brevispina
AGACCCTTCTAAAGCCTCAGGGCCCTGTTGGAAGTACAATACGACAGAGAGAGGCAAAGAGCAAGTTTTTTTAATTAGTGATTATAGTCAGGAGCAGAGTTTGAACTGACTTTTTTAGCTCAGACAATCCCCACATAAACATGACTTGATTTTGTTGTTTAGAAATAAATTGCCTCATTATCAATAACTGGTTGGTGGTGATTGTAACCTACAAACTATGTAAAATCCTAATAATAAAATTAAAATGAAAAGATTTTTTTTGTATTACAATACGAATTAGCCGCATTGTATACAATGAAAGACATGTACGGACCTAATTAATAATGCACAGACAATTGTCTGCTTCTCCTAAAAATCGTTTGAGATTGTAGATATCTCTTACTGGGATGGTCCAATTAAAGGAGATCATCACGCTAACTTTGCGTACTTGTTTCCTCTGGGTTAATGGGAGCGGCCATGTTGCCAACATATAAAGCAGGTGTATGATGGATGTTAGAAGTTTTAGTGGATTATATAGTGTGTTTTCACAAAATGTCACTCTATTCCTAATTTTTTTAACAAGACTATTCCTAAAAAGGAAAATCTTCTGCATTTTAGTGCCCATTTGATGAAATGAAAAAACAAATTGAGTTTTGTAGCACTATATTGTAATGCATATAAAAAAAATACATGCACGGCATCAATCAATTGATCAACCTTCTATTGTGAAACAAAAGACAATTCAAAGTTTCATGTTCTTTTTCTGATACACTGGATTATTTTTGAAGTAGAAATCACATTGCATGACACACCAACTTCCGTTTACCATACTTCCCTTTTAAAGGGACTTCTTATCTAGTGCAAAGGCCAAATCACTATGTGTAGTAATACCATGTCATACCTTGCTGCAACAAAAGTTGTGCCTGTTTTCTAAACATGAATTAGTCTGCTGATGAATAGTTCCATGCTAATCATGTTTAAATAACTCAAACAATGTAATTCTGTACCACAATTGTATATTATAACATTGGAAGTATTATTTTTGGGATATAATTGGCTATAGAAGTCATTCTACATTTAATTTGTCCAAGCACAATTTTATGCAATCTGATCCACCCATCAGAAAAACGTGTTACATAGCTACCTTTAGGTTAGGACTAGTCCATCATTTAGTGGCAAGCAGGGATGTCACTATCACTAGTGGTGCCGTAGGTTATGTATATTCACTGACCATGGCCATGTATGGAAATAGAGACTCTTGAGTCAACAGGTCAGTCTCATAACACTGAGAAGTGGTAAACAAGGTAATGGCTGTACACACACATAAGAACGGACGTACACTGATGAGGGGTTTGGTCAATTCAGGATTAATCTTCTGATGGCAGAAAAAAAGTTGCCAAATGTCCGCCGAAGCTCTATTCAGCCTGTAGGCCTAATGCTCGAGTAGAGCCATTCATATTAGAGGTCGCCTCAATGCCACATGCTATACAATCACTTGAACTCCCACATAAATCAGAATGCTTTTGATAAAATCATTGTGACCAATCAATACATTACCTGGATACCTAAATATTTTGCTATCTGGCCACTTGATGGGTGGTTGACAGGTTTTTGGGACTTCATTTGCTCTACTCTCCATTGGGATAACTGTGGTAAAAATCCTTCCACATCCGAATGCGCAAACTAGTTAAGCTGGCTTATAATTCCGGTATGCGTACCTACCCAAATTCCTCGATAACGCTGAGCTGCTTAGGTTTGTGAAAATTGTTTAACATTGTGAATGGTCATTTAACATGTTTTAACGCTATGAAAGTACATATCCTGATTCTAGTATGATCATGGATTTATTGCGGGTCGTTGAATTCTCAACACTATTTTCGTTTTGAATGAATATGTTATATCATTTTTTATGAAGGTAAACAATCAAACCCAGCCCAAACCAAGTGCATCTCCACTGATCATTACCGTACTATAGGCGTTTAGCCTATGTTTTATGTGTATCGCCACGTACTTTGATATGCTGAACATGTGATGTATAGGCAAATTTGGGTACGTGGCTGGAGGCAAACTCAAATACGTGTGGTCCTTCCTTCCCAAGTCTTGGGCCCTGATTGGTTAATTACACATTTCATTCATTTCCCCAACACATAAACCGCCGTATCGTTACATCATGATTTTACACATCATTGTGTTGGGGCTGTGTGTGCAGATAACATTTTAACCATCGATACGATGCGGCATGCGGCGGTCGCACTTCCCTGATCAGAATGACCCACAGATCGCGTGAAGAAGAATCAACAAATAATTATAAACTTTAATAGTACCTTCACAAAATAAAAGATTTGTGAGTGTAGCAGGGAACTTGTATGAATGGCCGCCTAAATATTTAAATGACTCCATAACAAAGATGTAATACCATAAAGCACACTAGTTTTTTAATGTAAGTGGGGTGATTGGCTGTATTGCAAATGCCTAATTGTTCGCCATTGCAAGTACAAGGAACAGGACTTGGCCTGATTCCTCACTGATATGTACACGTGAAATCATTACCATACAGCCTGTCCTAAAAACAAGTGGTACAAATCAGAAAAAAAATTTGGTTAATATGTAAATTTCAAAATACTCATTCTTACTTGGGCATAATATTAAAAATCAAAGACCAGGCTTTCCAATGGTGTTTTGTTTCACTTATTTGCTTCTGCAATCCATAGATATGATTAATTTAGTGCGATACACCAAAATCATTTTGTGGCCACTTTTATAATGCTTGGGCAGCAGTTGTTTCGCGCAGGTTATGCCCATGCCTTGTCTGAAGCTCACAAACGATTGCAACTTAACAAAAGAAACAAAACACGATTAAATTACCAAAAGGAAGTCTAGATATTATCACCACAAAAAGTTTTAATAGTCAACATAATCCGTTCAATGATAAATATCTTTTCATCCATACTAAACAATACAAATATTATGCATGTCAATGAATGGATTTGATTGATTACAAAATTGGTATTTGTTAAAATCATGCACGAAGGAATTATTGCAACCAAAATAAAACACTTAAAAATTCAAAGATATGGTTTTAAGAAATATTGCACTATCTTTGTGATTTACTAATTGTTGAAGTCAATAAAAATTTTAAATTGGAAGGCAAAGTATAAAGGTGTTGGTAGGAATTATCGTTTCATGATACTTCAAGACCATAAAACTCTTCCCTCCAGGTTGCTGTTGCCTCTGGTTCCCTTCTAACAAACAACAGTATGTTCAATGTTTTCAATTATCTTAAAGCCAGAACTTACATGATTCATAACTGTCATCATTACGGAACGGTTTTCGTATCGTTTAAAGTGTCTTTATGAAGTTAGATCCATTTTTTAAGAATTTCATATCCTTCAAATTTGAATAACTTATGTGTAACTAATTCTTTTCACCGTTTTCACTCCAATCAGAAAGTGGCCAGTAAAATGGTGTTATCTCTCGACTGAAAACAAGCAATGAGATGAAACAAAAAATGCTGGGAAGCCTGGTCTTTTCCTTAATGTGATGTACAAAGATATATATTGATATAAATCGGTTTTTGTGTACCATTTTTTTAGACAGGCTGTAGTTGATAGGGATAATTTATTTAATGTGCATTGATTTGCCTGACAGCATTTGTTTTTGGAGTAGAGTTAAATGGCAGAAAGTGATCATCGTACCTAACCCACCAAATTCTGTTAAACTGGTGGTACCAATTGGGTCGAGTTGGGCCTGTTCTATTTTGGGTAAGGTACGAATACCGGAATTAGTTGCCAAGCTTGACCCCATACGCCGAGTAGTAAGGAGCGCCTACTAGTTATTTGTGTGAGGTTAATCTGTGATACGAGTTTTTCTTTATGGATATAATCATGCAGATGTGTGTCGATTCAAAGACATACAAACCTATCAGACATGTTAGATATACTCAGAAAAATGCATTTGTTGACACATCATGGGACCAAAAACTATAGACATGCACAGCCATGGGCATGAGATGGCCGTGATGTCATAGGGCCGTGAGAAAATTGGTAACATGGATGCGCCATCAGTTCCCGATTTCATTTTTGTCTGAATTTGCTATTTATGGTAATATCATCAATGTTGAGAATCCTTTGAACATAATTTAAACACATATGTAAACTAAAAAGTGCGTGTTTATGTCCCTTTAAGTATATAAATTGTTCATCTTGATAGAATGGCCTTCACCCCAAAACCCCCATCTGTAAAGTTTCGTGCCAAATAGTTCAATCCATTTTGAGGTGAGAGCTAAAAAAAAATGATTTTTGTAAGCCCCATAGATTCCTGTGTAAAACTTAATTTGGTAAAACCAAAATGGGCAAATTGGTGCTCATAACTTCCAAAACCAAAACATTCTTTAGCCCTAAGATTTTCACAGGTTAAATCAGAAAAAATCGCTTTCTTGAAATTATTTCATTGCCTGTAAATGTTGTATATTAAATATCACAAAATGTTTATTACAAAAGAGATTATGTATCGCTACCGAAAGCACCAACTGTACCACCACCAATAATGATTGTTGATTGTGGAGCAATAACAAGTTGGAGATCCAACCACTTGCCATGTGGCCAAAAACAAGGTTTTTAGCAACTTACCATTCATTTGTGATTAGAAACTTGATAAAGGAGACTAAGCATGAAGGAAGGTAGGTGTGTGGCTTCTGACACCAGTTCAGAAACAGACGTTTCACCTTGTCCTGTAAACAACAGATGCGGTGATTGTAATTAAATAATGGATGAGTGTTAGGTCCTGGCTTCATCAAAAGACCAAACATAACGTGAAGGGCCAATTTGAAGCATGCAATATATCATCCATCATCCTTCAACTCGTCAGGACATATCTGTGAAATTGCTACACCTTGCCAAACATCCTTATCCCACAGTATTATTCCCACTTCATCAAAAGCAAGGCTGGTATCCTGCACAGTTACACCAGACCTCTAATCGTCTGCCATCTCCACAGAAGGAGGTTGCTTATTAGGTGGTTCTGGCTCGAATGCAATGCCTAGTGAAAACTCACACCCACCCAATGCCATAGGTCCGGGGGGCCATAGGCGCAGAATCACCACGATAAAACTACAACATGACGCAACATTTTGAACCCACATGAGTAGCCTGACACACAGGCTCGAAGAAGGCAATTTAGACCACGTATGGGACACCCATCACAGAGAGCAAAAAACGTTCTCGGAACGTTTTGTGAACGTTGCGTTTACGTGTTGTGAACGTTTCTCGAAACTTTTTCTGGACGTTTTATTGTGAAAGGTCAAAAAACCGTTGTAAGAACGTCATTTAAAAACGTTTCAAAAACGTTATGAGACGTCCAAAAGTTAAAAGAACATTTGATTAAATGTCTAATTAAATAGTAATAATTAATGAAAAAAAAGAAATTCCTTGTTAATCTTTAATGCAGGATTAACAGGCATTGGACAATTGCACTGATAGGGGGAGAGAAATTCTTTCTCCCTTCCTCATCACTTTCCAATTCTTTCCGTCTTCTAGTTCCCTCGGCCCTTTCAATGTGCCGCCCTATCTCCTCTCCGCGTCTACTATTTCTCTCCTCTCTTATTCTCTGTAGAAATTATATCACTTACCTCTTCTGGGAGTACAATGTAGAACTGGCCTTACGCGTGAAAGTATGAACAAAATTAACAATTACACCGCTAGCCGACTGAGTTTAAATAGGTTCATTTTATTTATATAGTCTAGATGTTTAGCAAGCGAGTGTTTTAACTAGTTTTTCCAAAATTAAGTTATCATTCTATAAAGTAGCCTTTAGTATAGAACATCCTGTGTCACCTTAACGCTAAATACCTTAACCCTAACCCTATAATGTCACATGGTGACGTCTTAAAAACGTTTACAAAACGTCTTGCAAAAACGTGCTTTGTGTTTATTGGGTAAACAAATAAATGGTTTTTAAAATTTATTATGCAAAACGTTTCATGAAGTATTTAACAAATTAATATTACATGATTTGAAAAACGTCGTCAAGTTATATTACAGAAGTTCAAAAACGTTAACGAAAAGCTTTATAACTTTACCAAACGTGTGTTTTAAAATTGAAAACATTCTGGGAAGGACGTTTTATACACGTCACATAGTAACCTAAGTACAAGGCACATTACGAATTAACATCTGGAACCTGTTCTTTTAAGGTCTTACCGACAGGAAACGGATATAACCAAGTATAACATATTTAAAACCTCGAAAACCTCACGGTTCCTTAAAGGTTTCCAAAAATACTTTTTCGAATGGTTTTGCAAATAACGTCAATATGTTGGTTACTTTACAACGTTCAGAAAACGTTCTGATGTCTCTAAAACATATCTAGCGGGCAACAAACTGAAAACATTGTTTGGTAAGTAAATATCGCCCTACAAACATCTAGAAACCGTTCCTCTAAGGTCCTTAATAAAACCATCAAAAAGGTCTGCATGGAACCAAAATGTATAACGGTATTATAACGGTCATAAAATACGTTCTTAAAACGTTTCAGAAAATAAGTTTATAAGAACGTTTGTAAAATAACGTCCCACAGGTTGGTTTATTATAATTCATATTCATAACGTACAGAAAAAACGTTGCCCGAAAGTTTTTTAAACCACCGGCAAATAAAATTACCATAGAAACCGGTTTTAGAACGGTTTCCTGAAGCGTTTTTAAATGGACCCAACTTAAAAAACCAAATCAGAACTCTGGGGACAACGTTGTCTTCTGGAACGTTTTGTTTGTGCTGGGATGCTTACTGCAGGCACTCCATGCTTGTCCCCCCTTTTGCTCTTTCATCTAAATCAGGCATTCTGTCTTCGTTGCATTCGGTCTGCTTGGACACCTTTTGCAAGATTCCGTGCTGTAGTAGTAATTCCCTTGGTCGACGCTTGTTTTTCAATACTGAGACCAGCTTTAAAAAGCTCTTCTGGAGTTGGGTAAGGTGTTGTTTTAGGGGTGATGTTTACTACAGTCCCTTAACGGTAAGAACTTGAGTGGTCAGTAAATCCAGCACTGAAAGGGATTCATAAGTGCTAGTGGTACCCATGAGCTTTAATCACACTAGCATGCCTCCAAACTAAGTGCCTGCTTGGTGGGACCATCCATGTTCCTCACAACTTGTTGAGTTGTCATTTTATTAAGGCGCTTACTACTATATCTTATCAGCGATAACCATAATTCAGCCACTATGAGATCATTTCCAATACACAGGCAAAAAATGGACGACCGAAAAATAGGGTGCCGATTGTGTGAAGAGAATCGCTGATAGTTGTTTTAAACAGATTGTGCAGCATTAACCTTCAAGTTCGCCACTATCAAAGGCCTAGACTAGACCGGTCTTTTGGAACTAATTGTGAAGGTGGCAAAGAATCCTGGTGTTCGGGTATATATATTATCTCTACAAAATCCATTTTGTTCCTTCAAATGGATCAATGTGGAGTAATATGATTAGAAAATTTGGTAGACATTGTGGCATGTAAATGCATCTGTAGGTTTCCAGCTGTGGATGTTACCTTGCTCTGGAGAGATGCAATAGATGGAAAATGATTTGCTTGTATAATTTATCATCCAGTTAGATTTTCCATTGCAGAACTCAGGGTAAGGTAGAGTATTATAATCAACCCGTCAACACAATTGTGGTAGTTGCTTCTTCGGATGCGCAGTTCAATATGAAAGTGGGGATATTGTCAGGTCCATGTGTTTCTAACTACTGAGCTTAGTTGAGACAACCTTTTTGAGTGCACTCTTATAAATGCAGTAGTATCTATGTGGTACCTGATCAGAACCGTGTTATAGAAAGGAGAATTTGGATTTACGGTGCTGCAGGTCAATACAGTGCCAAGAAGTTTGCTTTGCACGGAGGGGTGGATTAATACCAGGTTTCAACTTCTTAGAAGTTACTCTTGATTATGGGTGCTGGTTTTTACTACTGGTAATTTTGATTCTCTCAAGACTTTTGCCATGCTTCAATGTACCACACTCCTGAAATAAAGTAAAGAGCTTTTTTCAAGACATTCATTTTTTTGGTCCTTGTTGATGAAGCTTCAAACTTATTTGCATGTAGGTCAAGAGCTACTTCAGTGCATGCTTCAACGCTGGCTTTAAATCCTCTATAGAGCAGATGTGCTTCAGGGCTTTTCTTTAAATTTCCTAGTGCATTACCCTGATAAAAGTGGGAAATGATGATGAAACCGTGGTCTTCATTTTAAAGGATTTTGAATTCCATCTCTCTCTGGAAGCAATTTGTTAGATGGGCAAATAATTCCCAAAGCCAAGTGGTGTTCACCATGCTGGCAAGATTGTTTTTGATGGTTTCATTTTTCTGAGCAATCCTAATGGTGCCACTACCTTCAGAGAGGGCCAAGAAGTAACCAGGCTCACGTTGGTAAGTTGAAGCAACAATGCAGAAGCTGAACATGCTTCACTGTGGCTTAGAGCTTCATTAGTTATCCTCTTATTCCAGATACCTGGAACTGATCGTTACAACGTATTGCTCACTTGCCTTAACTCTTATTTTCCTCTTTTTTCACAGATGACCTGGAAACTATCGACAACTAGTGTGCTTTCCTGATACCGTGAAAAAGGAATTGGCTGTCAATCACTATATAGTGATTGTCATTTTTGCTGTTTAAAGTATTTTGTGACATACAGGCGTAATCTTCTTCACCTTTTTGCATATGAGACTCACTAATGTGGTTTGAATTTGGTGAGCCAAACCCACATGTTGCTTGGTTTGGGGTTTTAGAGGTCTATATCCAACAGTGGACGAAAGGTAGGGCACTTATCGAGAATGTGGAATTTAGTCTGTGATGGTTGAGCCACATTGGCAGCTGTAGATAGCGCAGCCCCCACGGTGGTCGGTGCATATTTGCTGTTTTAACACGACCGATTCCTGTGTGAATCCTGTTCAAGGTAAGCCATTCTCTACGTGGAAGGTTGGGAGTGTCTGTCATAGTGTATAGTGAATTGGTCTGGTCTTGGGGTGCTAGCCGGCAGTGTTCCACTGTCTGGAAGAGTTGAATGGGAGCTGGAGAGTTCATTTGGCGTGTCAACAGAAAGGGGTCCAACGAGAGCGCAGTCTGTTTGCCGAGCTGTGTTATTCTTTGACCGTATCATGGCAGGTGCTGTGTTTGTCGCACAGAGCCCTTGTTCAACATTTGTTGTGATTTTTTCCTCCGAAGCACTGCAGGGGCAATTGCCTTAAACTCAGATGGAGTAGGGGACGAAGGCAGCCCGGTATGGTGTCTCATGTCCGTTGAGATGTGTCAAAGCTTTTTTGTGTGAGAGAGTTGTACCATGCTGGGGCTGCATATTCAGCAGCTGCTGGTAGACCAGGTCCATTGTCGGTGTATGCGTAAGTATGGACAGCACCCCATGAGATCATCAGTGGCACAGAGTATTCCTCAGATGCTTTGCAACGATATACTCGAGATGCTGCCGATAATTAAGCTGCCGATCAAGCTTCACTCCCAGAGAATTCGGTGTAGGATTGCATGGCTTAAGCGCGCCATGAGGTTGATTTGCAACTGGTGATGGAGCAGTCTTTGGTTTTCAATGACGGCCGTAGCGTGTCTTGGCTTCACTCATCTTAAGTCTCGAGGTCTTGAGATATGTTGCAAGGTAGGGGCATGTATCTGCAGTAAGTGTATTTTGTACTTCTCCCACGTCCAGCCTTCTGGTGTTCGAGATGATAATGGCAAGATGAAAAACTTGCATGTATTACAGGCCAGCAATAATTATAAGCCCTATCGGGCTGTCCATTACTGGTTTATTCATCTTAGTAGGCTTACCATTGATACTTTAATGTAGTAATTATATAATATACTTGTAATAGTACTTTCTGTCACGTACGATTATGTTATGCTGAATAAATTGAAATCTGGAATCTTAATCGTCGGCGTGGCCATATTGTCTAGATGTTGTTTTGAGGTAAGTCGCTGATATACAAGTTGAACGGCATGGGGCCAATACTGATCCTTGTGGGACTCTTTTCCTCAGACAATTATCGGCTGCTCCTGTCCATTCACTGGTCCTTAAGAACAAAGCTAACAGTTTGAAAGCATGTTTACATCTGAATTGTACAGGTGACGATCCGGGACTGTCCTCAGAAGCTTGGATGTGTCAACCCTGGTGCCACACGGTGTTATATGCTGTCCTTTAAGTTCCACCAAGATTACGCATGCCTATAACGACCTTCTCAAAGCTCTCTCCTCATATCATTTGGGTTTTTACAATCTATGGACCAGCTAGGGCTCCGGCCACGGGAAATCTTGCTTGTTCGTCAAGCAAATGGATTTGACGACGTTCCAGCCTGGCCAAGATCAGCCTCTGCGCGGAGTTATTGAAGGAACACACGGTATTGATATTGGGCGGTAGATCTTGGGGTTGTCAAAGGCCTTGTTGGTTTGGGGAGTTTGATGAGGTAGCCCTGCCTAGCTCCTGCCAGATCTCGGTAAGGCAACTTGTATATCACGTCCTGAGCTATTCAAGACAACGTGGGCCACAGTGCATCATGAACTACCCGCTGGTATTATCAGGCCCTGGGCTTTTTCACTTTTGCATGTGGTTAATATTATCAACACTCCTCCGAGTGTAAGCCCCGGAACTGATTTTGATCAGGCAAATGATAACCAACCTGAGGCTACTCTAACCGTCCCCCTGTTTGTCTTTTTAACTCGCATCTTCTTCACCAATGCGGTCGTGGAACTGGCGTCGTGTGCAGATTGATAGTTAACTAGTAGTTTAACCAGCAACTAACTTTGTAGACCCAATTCAGTCCAGTCATTATAAAAAGGCTTCAAACGTGTCATTTAGCCCATTTTTAACGAAATCATCCCATCCCGCTTCATCTGTTTAACATGTTTAAGTATGGTAACTCTTGTCTTAAACCGAAAATGTAGGCTTAAAACTTCGCTTTACATAAGACTGGTTATTGCTGACAATGACTGTGTCTATGCAAGTGGATTTCATTCGTCGAGTAACCAAATGTGTGAATTCCTATATCATTATTATTTGGACATCTGCATACTTTCATGGAATTACAAATTTATGTAAAAGATGAAGAATATCCTAGGCTTTTGCTTTTACTACTATCCAAACTACATTGGAAATGTAAAGTTGCTATAATTTGATCATTGAATGATTTTCTCTTTATGGCACAACACCCAACCAAATACAACACGGAATATTATTAGAAAGTCTTTCGTAGTTGGGGAAAGCTGACATGACCACCAAAATGAGATTTCCATCTGTCTAGTCCACGTAACCATTGTTTTCTGTATCTAACACGTACTAAAAAGCACTAGTTCTCACTTTTGATCATGTTCTAAGCATTTATTTCTGGACATTGTTCAGATTGTGTAGAATTCTAAACCCTCCATAACTACTGTATGTGTTTGATTCTAAACATGTCGCGATTGCATTACTTCATGTGTTTAGACACACACTATAGTGTTTAGCTTCTAACGTGCCTTGTCAACAGAACACGTGGTTAACAGTGGTTGTCAAAACGGTTAGGCGTTCCACGTTAGAAATTCCATCATTGCTGATTTAGAAATGGGGAAAACGATGCTGGATTTCAACTGCTTTAAGTGATTTATAGGAGCAGTGGTCTAAGTAAATACCCACCTTTTGAACCAACTTTTGTGATTTTGTGGTTTTTTTGTTGAACTGTGACAAAATCTAAACACTTACGTTTACAGTGTAACTTACCAGTGATCCAGCTTCCCACTTTTTCAGTGGTATTGAAGTCCAGATTACAATGTTGTGAACAGGTATATTCCGGTCAAAAATATGTAGTATAAGTATGAATAACAAATCATTATGGATCACGTGAAGTTTTGTAAGAATGGAGTAAAAAGAAACAGGGGATTGACAATACTGGATTTGAGAATTCAACAGTATCACAACGTGCCCCCCCCCCCCCACCCCAAAAAATGCCAGAAACCTCCAGGTCTCACTAGAGATCAAGTGTCTTTGATGAGATGAATACCGAACAAAGCATTGGGAAGTTTAAAAGACTGAACGACAGGACGCCCCCTTGCACAGGAGGTTCCAATGTAATATTTTTACATTGTAATGTACCATCCGGTTCTGTGACGTCAACATTTTGTCTCAGCTTGGGACTTGTGGCGTAACTACCTAACACCCGTAATTCATAGAAACCCCTAAATACCAAAAACCACAAACCTTGGACGCCAAACCCCAAATACCCAAATCAACAAGGCGAATCATGTCACTGATGGTTTTATCAAACATGGACCCCCACCATAATACCAACACATAGTCCATGATGGTAGCCACACGATGGCTTTGGTGGTATTTATTTTGAGTGTTAGGGATAATCTTTTTTTATTTGATGATAATTCGGACAATGTCCTGGATAGCCCAGACAGAAGCTTATGTCCATTTGGGGTCCATTACGCGGTGACGGAATTGGGGACAGCCAGGGGTAAATCACCCGATCCTTTTTTTCGGACACTGGTGACTTGATTGATGCATGGCACAGGTATGACTCTCTTACATGGGACCTACAGCGAACATCCCTTCTGAAGGACGGGTTATTATCATGGTTCATTTGCCCAGTCCCAACTGAACCACGGGGAGAGCGAATTCCAATTAATACTCTGGAACAGATTAGATGCCAGAATTTAGGACCCGGGTAAATCCCTGGCAAGTGTCCCGCCGGGTGAAACCGGACCTCCAGCAAACCAAAGGCTAATACCGCTAACCAGGGCCCCTCACTCTCCTTTAGCTACAACCACCGACGCTTGTTGCCCATATCACGCTGAGGGTGCCGTGCCTGTCCAACCCCCATCCGCCCCCCCCCCACCCAGGCCCACGCCACCCACGCCGTTCACAGCAGACGATCCGATGTTCAGTGATTTGTTCACCGAAACGGCGCAAGAGTGAAAATATTTTTGCAGAATAGTTTTCACAGTGAAGCAAAATCATGGAAATACTTTGGACGGTACTGTGCACTGCGCCCATGTGCCAAAGATTCAGATACGCTGTAGCCTAATAATGCAGCCCGCAGAGCTTGCATATGTGGTCAAGCACCTCCACAGCACAAGAATCCTGAGCTGCCTCCGCGCCTTCCTGCCACTCCGCAATAACCTGAAACACCTCCAAATGCAAACAAGGATAGCCAAGGAGTAGTGGAGGAAAGGCTGCAACAAATTCTAACAAGAACAAGCACACCACCAGCCACCCCCTCTGGCACCCCGCCGGCCACCCCACGGTGTCAAGAACCTTCAGCCTTCCGGCAGGGTGAAGTCAAGTGAAGTGTACTTCAACTGTAGAGGCAGCCGTACACGACAGAGATGAGGGATAAAAAATTGATTACAAGATATAGTTTGCCTCATCCACTAGGCTGTGATTAATCTAACTTGGTGGAAGAAGTGGGTCGACGAGTTCTCTTGAATTCAATTGAGCTATTAAATATGCGTAATTGCTGTATCACTGAAATGGTATCATTTCACAAGTCAGTGGTGTAACTTTCAACTTTGACACTTCATGATGTGTATCTCACAATGAAGATTTTCAATGATATACCAAATTATCAAATTATACCAAAATATCTAATTTTATTATCTCGTACAGCCTTGTCGCAACTCGCCAACATCCTATGTACCTCGCCACCACCTTGTCGTAACTTGCCACCACCTTGTTGTAACTCACCAGCACCTTGTTGTAACTCGCCTCCACCTTGTTGTAACTCGTCACCACCTTGTTGTAACTTGCCACCACCTTGTCGTAACTTGCCACCACCTTGTCGTAACTTGCCTCCACCTTGTCGTAACTCGCTCCACTTTGATAGATCACAACTCGCCCGACAACTCGCTCCTCAACTCGCCCACCAACTCAACTCGCCATGTACAAACTCGCTCCTTAGACAAAACTCCCCATAGACACGGTCTTCTGTAGTCAATGCACGTGCATGAGTTTCATAGATGTTTCAGAAAAATATACAAATTTCTTAATTTATAATTGTCTGGCCATTGGAAGAATAGAGATATATTACACATACAAATACCATACCAAAAAGCAGATAGGGACATTAATACGAAGCTAAAGACCTGCAGGTACTTAGGCTAAACTTTAAACGTTTGCTGGAATTTAATCCAAACATATGTCTATTACATGAAGATCATAGACGCGTACTCAATGATTTAAAACCAACAAAGGAGACTCAAACTTATTGAGTGTGTGGTTTCTTGTTTACAACGTCATTCCGCGTCGTCGACGCTGAATTAATGTCGCGGGAGTCATTAATTATAAAATCGTCTTTTACCCATAGAGCGCTTTGATTTGGGCTTACTAATTTCAGGTGAGTGCTAATGTATATAAAGTGATTTACAAAGCTTTACCATGAAAAATATCAATTTGTAAATTTTAGAGGGGCCGTATTTTTCAAATGGGGACAGTGATCTTTAAAGGGTGACTCAGAGATGATGGGCCTTAATTATTCTATTAAAATCGTGTTTTTATTTATTTATTATTATTATTTTTTTAATATATAACAAAATCACTTGTCCATACTTTTACTTTAAAATCTCTGTAATATTGTATTTTATGTAGCGAAAATAACATTTTGTGAGTGAAAATATAATTTTACTTGTATGGTCTGACTTTAAAAAAAAATTGATTGTGAGTGAGAGGTGTAGTGAATTTCTGAAAGAAAGAATACTTCACCAATTGTTTGCTGTCCGTGTTGTTTACAGACTACCTTACTTGTTTCTCGAGTGTTTACAAGAGCCCATTACCTGAATATAAACGTCTAGCCCTCTTCCCATTCATCATTATCTATTGTCCGTCTTTTGTTATACATGACCATTATTTTTGCGAAAAAATAATAGTGAATACCAATTATCGTGGACTTCTTATATACTAATTTTGCACAAAAGAACGGGTACTGCATTATTTTTTATTTTTGTAAGAAAATTCTCAACGGGACTGTCCCATGACATTTTAAAAATAGCAATTCGACAAAAAAAGTATAGGCCTACTTTAATAATCCCGAAATCGCCCGTTAATTACAAATAGACCATACCTATAGCAAAATGACAGAGTTGGGCTCCCTTAGACGCTCCAACTCTGTCACAAGGTAGAGGGACATTGTGATTGGTCATCGATAAATAAAAATAATGACCAGAAGGTCTTATGGCATACCGATGCAGAGCACCAGGAAAGCTTCCCACAAATTTCACCCAGGATGTGCAATGGGTAGCGTGCAGTTAACAAAAACGTGCACATAATTTCATCCTAAAGGCCGAGAAGCAATCCACATTAACAAAATCTTAATGCTTTTCACGAGTCCACTCATTTAATGATATAAATTCTGTTGTTTCAGTGATGGTGTATTCTGAATTATATACGTATCTGAACGAGGGTAAAGGAAATTGGGGACTGTACAGTCAACTGCTTTGCACCTGGACCACATTCCGTTTGTCTTGGTGAGTGTATTGTTGACACCAAAGACGACAGTTAGCCGAAACACAGATTTCCTCTATGGGTTTTAGCGTTCAATAGGTGAGTATACAACATCCAGCTGACTGCCCCAAAGATCGAAACCTCTGTCGATTATACCACTTGGATACCTATTGGGGATCAATTAGGAACTCTTATACATGCGAATATAGGAAGGGCATCTGGTGGTTTTATTTAAGAAAACAAGTTAGGCATATGTCCCTTTTAACGTTAAAATATTAACGAGTATCAAAAATGGTGCAGAATAATTGATAACTTTCATGAATCCTTTGATCGACGTTTAGGTACGATAAAGGTCTCCAAACAAACCATTCGCGAATATAATGGTCGTCTAGAGATGTGTTCAGCTTGCTAGTTTCTGACATGCCTCGCCTGCGGTCGACATGGTCAGAAACTAACAAGCTCAACACAGCTCGAGCTAGTTAAACCAAGTCAAGCGCTAAGCCTGTTATTTCCGAACGCCATCAAGCTCATTGATTATCAATCGTAGCGGCAGCGGATAAATACCTTTCGCCACTCTTCATAGCTGTCTAATCGACTGTTACGTAGAAAACTAGAGTATACCATATTTAAAAACAGAAGAGTCACGAAAGGTCCAGAATTAAAAAAAATCATAATCAATTCTCATCATGTCTAGGCAAACAGATGCTTGTTGGACATCAATAGCGTAGCCAGTGGATGTGGAGCCCGAGGCAAGTTAAAGTGAGCGCTCCCGAGCGCAATTTGTAATTTTATTTTTTTTGGGTTTTGTCGTCGGTTCGAAAATCTGAAGGGGGAGCCCACTTACATAGTTGCAATCAAATAACAAAAAAATGTAATTCAAACTTACATACTCGTACGTGCCGCAAAAAGCATTCGTCAATACTAATTTTCCCGACAAAAGCCCCTTTATATTTCACTTGTTTTCTTTGGGTCAGTTTTATTTTCCACAACGTCATTTCAGCGCCCCCGGATGGTGGCGCCCAGGGCATGTGCCCCCTTGGCTCCTTCTCTAGCTACGCCAATCTTTCACAAACTGATACCCCGCCAAGAGCTACCCCGTCCAGTATAACAATGTTAGTGTATTTAGAAATTTCCATGTTATGTAATGAGAAAACAATGTAAACTTAAAGGTTATTTAAATGTTCAATATTTTTTGACAACTTCAACCTGATAAAGGCGTAGTTTTCTTTACAATTACAAGTTGTTTTCCGTACATAAGAAAAGAGCCCAAGCGGTAGACACACGACTGAAGAGTCTGCACAAAATGCACGTGTCTCTAGTCGATATTGACCTGCTCCAAATCTGATGACGCCACTTTGTCAGCATCGAGCAGTTTGGGATAGCGAGGCGTTATATAACAGTGGTAAAAATTTGAAAATGTTTTCATATGGCGTTAAAAATGTGGATAGGCAGGTTCCGGTCCTATGGATCTTCATGCAAGGATTATATGGACTGTGTAGGGAAGGAACAAAACGGTATACCAACGGAAGTATAATGTTGAGATGCACACAGTAGATTGTGTGGTCTCTCTCTCTCTCACTCTCTCTCTCTCTCTCCTCTGTTATTTGGCTGGTTTTCGTTTTATTTTTTTCTTTCTATTGATGAAATTTGAGAAAGATGAAAATAGCATTTGCCATAGGAACAAATATCGTCTTTTTTACATCAAAGTTTTGCCAAATTTTGTGACCATTTGTTCCTCTTTCCAAAGTCTCCATTTAACATGCATTTTGATTATAAAAACAATGTTTGAAGGTAGAAAGCATCATAAAACACAGTGGTTTTTTGACAGATAAGAAACATCACTATCATGGCCACAAATAGCTTAAAATATCATTGCAGGCCCCCTGAGGTGGCGCCCAGGGCATGTGCCCCCTTGCCTCCTCTCTAGCTACGCCAATCTTTCACAAACTGATACCCCGCCAAGAGCTACCCCGTCCCATTCATAACTAATGGTTCATGTTGTATTTAGAAATTCTCCCATGATGTTACATGAGAAAACAATGTAAACTTAAAGGTATTTAAATGTTAATATTTTTTTGACAACTTCAACTCTGATAAAGGGCGTAGCTTTCTTTACAAGTTACAATTTGTTTTACGTATCAATAAGAAAATAGCCCAGCGGTAGACACATGACTTGAAGAGTCTGCACAAAATGCACTGATTTTCTCTAGCCGATATTGACCTGCTCCAATCTGGATGACGCCACTTTGTCAGCATCGAGCATTTTGGGATAGGGAGGGCGTTATATTAACAGTGGTAAACATTTGAAAATGTTTCATATGGGGTTAAAATGTGGATAGGCATGTCTACCAGGTCCTATGGATCTTCTGCAAAGTTATATAGACATGCTGTAGGAAGGAACAAAACGGTATACCAACGGAAGTATAATGTTGAGCTGCACAGTCTATGTGTCTCTCTCTCTCTCTCTCTCTCTTTCTCTCTGTTCTTTGGCTGGTTTTTCGTTTTCATTTTTGTTTTCTTTTCTATGAATTGGAAAGATGAAAATAGCATTTGCCATAGGAACAAATATCGTCTTTTTACATCAAAGTTTTGCCAAATTTTGTTGACCATTTGTTGCTCTTTCAAATTCTCCATTTAACATGCATTTTGATAAAACAATTGTTTTGAAAGGTAGAAAGCATCATAAAACACAGTGGTATTTTTGACAGATAAGATAACATCACTATCGTGCGCGCAAATAGCCTTAACATATGGCATGACTACAACTCAATTCACCAGGCAATGCCGACACGTCCTAGTAAAAAAGAACACAATCACATGATTTAAATGAAGTCCATGAACCATGCGTTGGTTCGGGACTAAAATCACCGGTATGAAGTTCATGTAGGATGTGCTCGTGGGGGTGACTTGGTTGAACAATTGCAAGACCAGGCACAATCACGTGACGACCAGCCAAATTTAAAACTTGCTGTGAGTTCAAATGTAAGTGAGCAGTAAAATATCAAACAAAATCACGTGACCTGACATCAGATTGAAAGAAGGAACGTTCACCACAGTGCACAAATAAACAATCATGATGAAATAAATATGTACATCATGAAATCAATCGAATCAATTATGATAATTAAAACCCATAAACAAATTAGAAATGTTCAAATGACCAACCTCTCGAAAACTTGGCTGCATACATAAAAGACACCATCCAGCATTTTCTGTATTCTACCGTCGGAATTCATTAAGGAGGAAGCTCGCTTACATTCAAGTTTACAGTAATTTATTGTTGTAAGGTAAGGTAACTAAACATATTTTCTATTACTTAACCAATTTAAATATACACACTGGCCATATGAAAGAAGTTTTTGGTCCAAATTGATTTCATACTATTTTAACGTGAGAGGTGCGTATATGCCTAGTCGAGGTTTGTTCCCATCCTGGGGTCCGCGCCCTTATGGAAATTAAGACGCAAATAACTTTTAAAGGAAAAAGCGGGACACAAACAACTAATTTTCAAAAATCGGAAAATCAAGTAATTCCTGAAAAATAAGATACTCTTTCTTCCAAAAAGGGAACGCTATATAGTTTACTACCAATGTCAATTAAAAAACAAACCCCCCAATTTATCGGCATTAGACATTGGGGGTTTGACTCAATGTTGGCTAATAGAATAAAGTTGTTTTGGGGTCGGTCCGACCTTATGACTTAGAATATGGGTCCGAAATTTTGCCCTATTTTTGCGTTTAAGACGTATATTTACTTTTTGGGTAATAACACCAACTGCTGAAGTGAAGAAACGCATAATTTGACATATTTTCAAGGATGTACCAAGTATTAAAATCGTATCAAAATAAGAGCACGTTGTAGGATACATGTATTAGTTTGCAAAATTTATGTCAAGTTGCATTTTTCCGTAATTTCATCATTTTTCAATTCAATTATCAAAATGACCAAATCATCGTATGAAACGCATTTTAGACGAGCCAATATATAAAGTGTCTACTTTGTGAATATGAAGTGTTTGAGACATGTTGAATTAATGTAGTTGTACATTGGGGAAATGTAAATTTGATGTTTTGGTTTATTTTTTTCATAATACAATTTTGACAACCAATGTGAAAATCATGGTGTCATTTTTTAAAAATGTGTTCTTGGGTGTTTTGGGGTAAAATGTGTACAGGTAAACATAAGTGTTTAAATTTTGTTTAGTATTACAACATACCAATCTGTTTGTTTGGGCATAAGGTTTTCTAAAAGGTATAGTTTGCCATGAATTTACGACCTCTTGGTGTGTTTGCTTTAGGGAGCGGGGCCTAGCGGTTAGGGTGCTTGCCGTCTGGCGCAAAATTTACCAAAAAATCCCGGTTCGAATCCCGTGGGGTCACTTGTTGGAAATTTATTTATTCGGGTGCGCAATTCTGGATTTAATCTGTATATACGAGCTATTGATACAAAAAAACAATACAGAAATACCGCTCTCCTCCATGGTTCACTTCGAATTGGGCAATGAATCATGAAGAGCATCCCGTCCTTCGGAGGGACGTTAAGCCGTCGGGTCCCTTGTACAGGAGTCACACTGTACATGTACATCGCCGTCATTGTCGAATAAGAGTAGGGTGGTAAACCCCTGACTGTTCCCCATCCGCCCCAGTCTCAAAAAGTGGGCCAAGTTAGGAGCATCCATATCATTGATACAGGCGCGGCCCGGATCATCTTACCTCAGCTGAATAATCCTGACACCACCGAACAATCCATTACATTGACTTGTGGACACGCTTAAAAGAAGAAGAAGAGTTTAGTACAATAGGCTCAGACAGATCAAGGTCATTTTTATAGAATGGTCCGATTTTGTTGAAACCTGGTTTTTAAAAATACATCGTTCCTTGGTCATAACAAAAAAATAAGAAAATGAATATAGATTCTGTGTTTCCTCCCCTTCAAAGTGAGACTTTTCAGATATGACAATGAAATCTCCCATAACCCTGTGGATCACGGCCATATTTGCACGCTTAATTAATCTCAAACAACATTGACAATTCCATGCGACCTGTATATTTTTTCGGTTTCCCTGAGTGCAGTAATGACGACCATTAATTTGGCACCGTTTTAAAACAAATTGATGAATCTGAAATTTTAATACCATTTTGCCTTGTAACTCTTGTACTATAACCCTCAGAATAGGGCCAACTTTAACCTTTCTGTAATCCTTAAAAGGTACTAAACACGATGGTATAAACTTTAAAAAAAAAAAAAAAACACATTTTTGCCCCGTTTTATTTTGACTCTCCTGTATAAACCTTGCCCAAGATTCATCCAAGAACAATTTTTTAGAAAATGAAACCCATATTTTTGGAATCCTCATACATTGTTGATTTAGAAAAACCTTGGTTGTAAGATGCATATTAAATTTTTCACAAAAATACATTTCTAACAGTATAATTCGCAAGGATACATACGTATCCGGTTACCTGGTTTTCCTCCTTACCGCATAAATTATCATTGCATTCCCTACCTATGGCACGCTCCACGTATCAAATCATGGCGATTTTCATGCGCTGGTATTCCGAGTTTCCCCCGCTATATGTCGAGTTTAAGCGCTGCCGTTGAACTCTATGTGGCCGATAGTTTTCTCATCCATAAATCAATGTCCAGAAGCAATCAGTGCCGCGTTTTTAAAAAACTGGACATGAATTTTTTTCAACATATGCGCAAATGGGACATGATTTTTTTTTATCAACATGAGAACTCGACAATCATTTTTTTCTCAACATGGCAAACGCGACATGAGTTTTTTTTCTCAAGATGAGCAAACTCGACATGATTTTTTTTCTCAACATGGAAAAAAAAAAGCAATACTCGACATGATTTTTTTTTTACACATACACAAAAAATCATGTCGAGTTTCCCCATGTTGAGAAAAAAATCATTTCGAGATTTTGAAACTGAAACATGATTTATGTCAAACTTCACCATATAGAGAGCCAAACTCGATGTATAGAGAGGGCAAACGGACATATGCGCTGGAAACTCGACATATAACGCTCGACATATGGCGAGTAAACCTCGATACACAGCACGGCGCGTGAAACTCGACATCCGCGGGAAAACTCGCCATGATTTTGATCACGTGGAGAAAACTGGACCATGATTTTTTGTCAAACTCACCATATACAGAGCACAACTCGATGTATATAGGGCAACTGGACAGATTGCGCTGTAAAAAAGCCCTCGACATAACGCTGCCACACTCGACCGATGGCGTAGGAAAAAAAACCGATACCAGGCGGTGAAACTCGACTGCGCGTGACGAACTCGCCAATGATTTGTGATACGTTGGAAGCGTGCCAGACATCACCTGTCACGGAATCATTCTTGTGCCTGTCATTGTTACAAGCCTACATTCGAGCACGAATGTCAATTCCACTTCTGAATTTACCATATCAGAACTCACGAAAGTTTGAATTAACTATGTTGGGTGACAGTCTTACCCCTTATTTCAACTTGGGTAAAAATACCAACAACCACTGGTCGTTTTGAGTTTTCCGTTAAAGATGGGTAAGGCAATATCTGTTCGAAAACAAGCAAATTTCATTTCACTGCAAAGCCAACGTTCTGCGTTGGAAGTTAAGACCGTTTTAGCCCCTGATATACGTTTGGTTTAGATCCTCTTCGACATAAATTCATCTTTGTTTACTCCATATTTTCTTTGCATTAGAATTGTCATTATGAATAGGTTTCATTACCTTATTAGTACGGCCTACTATTATATGTTATTTCGGTTCTATTCCAAAACGTTTTTTGGGGATGTCATAGGTCCATGAAACAACGTCATGCTTGTTGTGAAATTATTGCGTTTTGTTATTATATGTTAGTATTTAAAATTGATCATTCCTTACTTTTATTATTGTTATTTTTTATTTATTTATTTGTTTTATGAAGTTCATGGGGGGGTGGGTGTCAGATCTGAACTTTGAGACAAAATTAAACTCAATATTAACTTTCCGAATGTTGTTCTGCCATATACCATATTAATGGTCTTATTGAGAAGTTTCAAAAAAAATTTTAACATATTGTTCTGGTTGCCAAGGTAACCCACACAGGCCTCTGATTGATTAAAATACTTAAAGGTGCTTGTTCCGATCGTCTTTGGGAACCCCCCCCCCCCGATTTAACGCGGAATATTATAAATTTGATATTAATGAAAGCCGTATTTTTTCTAACTTATTGGTTGTGCGGAAATGTTTCAGCTTTTCAAATCCATTTTCGTTCTTTCTCAAGATATAGATAAAAAGTACCGTTTAGTGGTTAACACATCATATTAGCACAGTAGTGATAGGGCGTTCAACTATGCATTATCGCGTCTATCATCAAAACTGCAAGTCTGTTTCCCCCGGTACTTAAAAGGCACTATCACATGATTGTGCTATAGAAAAAAACATCATCAAAATCAGAATTTTTTGCACACTTTACAGTACAGGTATCCGAACATAAATACCCTGCAAATGATAGGCCAGAAGCAGCTAATAAGTACAAACTCGGATATTTTAGTCATTAGTGGTCCGAACGACACTTCCTACAACACGTACTGAATGAAGAGTCATATCTTTGAACACTGTGCCGTTTTCTTCCTTTTCTTCCGATTCTTTAGTTGTAAAAAGTAACTTATAGGATTATACATAATAGATTCCTTCACTTTTTAAGCTATTTCTGCAAATTTAAAATAGTTTGTCTTTCCGACGAATCACTGATAGTGTCTTTATAGTCGGCGTGTACAAGTGTCAGGCTCCCATAATCACTAGAACACGATAGACAAAAATCGGAACAAGCCCCTTAAACAATCATAACTACAAAACCAAAATGCAAAACCAACCGTCAACTGGTGCGAAACTAAGGTACCATACATAACCATTATCAAGAATATGTGTCTAAAATGGGGGACATGTAAAAAATTGGGGGGAAATGTTTGTACAGGGGTCAAAGGAACACCGGGTCTAATTTTTTGCATTCTACTACTCCAACGTATGGCATCTGTCATGAGGATAAAAAAGGGATAGTTTGCCATATCTATGGTCATGATTACAGATTATAAGCCATACGGTTAAGTCATGGTTTTTTTTTTCTGATTCGACCCTGGTTTTACTGCCAAAGTGTACCATGTAAAGGTGCTTTAACAATGAAACTGGTTTTCTAGTTAAATTTTGTGTAGAATCCAATCTGAAGTAAAAAATGCAAAATGTTGGGTGCGTTCCAAGATTCGCATTTTTGGGGTATTGCGCAAGGCCGAGTCCCATAGAAACCTATGTTATTTTGCTGATAATTGCACGTTGCTTTGAAAAACAAAATTAGGAAGATATTTTTCATTTGTGAACAAATACTTAAGACTATATTTTGTGGAAGATGTTCTTGGGCATAATCCGATAACTTTTCAACAATTTCCACCCTTTTTGTTTCACGGTTCTCGAAACGCCCAATTTAGGTAAAATTCGGATTCCGCAATTGTCAAATGTTAGACAGGGTGAAAAAAGTTAATATCATAACTATGTAAGGGCATAATCGATTAAATTTTTCAAGCCTATTAGCTATTTTATTTAGTTTTCTCGTACAATTCCAATTTTTTTTTTCGCGCACTGGACATCAGGGGAGGGGAAATATTGTCAACGAGGTATAACTCCAATGCTAACGCCCGCTATCGGAACGCTGAGTCGATGATAGCCCCGGGAATGAGTATTAGTTAGTAAAAGGCCTGCAATAACTCGTACCTGGTATCAAGGAGGCAGGAGTTTTAGGCCGGGACGTGCCTTGTGAGGAAGGGAGTAATGTCACGAGGAATAAGTTCGTAGGGTCTAATAGACCTAGCGGGGAAGTCCTCTTTAGATCTATTCACTGCGCGTCGACTTGAGACGAGCGGTCCGGGTTCGAATCCCGGTTTCGGCAGGACCGAGAACTAAGTCGCTGGTATATCTCGGTGAGGAATTAGATGAGGATGGGCGTCAATCTACATCGGCTTGAGGTTCAGTGACAATATTTTGTATTTTGGAAATATTCCTATAAACAAGAAGTTTTAGGTATCAATTTGAGATCAATAAATTTAAGACACCGGTTAGTGTGTCCACAGTTTTAAAAGAATAACAACTAAAAACACCAAAAAAACCAGCCAAAAAAAGCATTTTTAACACAGCCATGATACAAACGACACACACCGTGAGTATATTAACGAAACAAACTTCCTTTGTTTTCCGGCGTTTGACGGAGGACACTAGCACTAGGTGGCAATATCATCAATAAACACTTAACCGCTCGCAATATACCAACCAGAGCATGTATTTCCAAACCAACAAAAAGTATATGGACACATTTCATGTGCAACATATGGAATAAGAAAACGGAAACGGTGAATTAGAAGTATCTCAAGCGGGTCACTATAATGATTATTACTGATGTGGATAGTGCCGAAACCGAAACTGTTTACAAGTGGTCCACCAGAACTAACAGCGTGATACGAAATGGTAGTAGCCAACAAACTTAATACATAATTTCTATGATCATCATGATTGCCTTTTAGTGAATATGAAGAGATAATTCACTATATGCAAAGAAAGAAAATGCCGTTTTAACGGTCGTTTGTTCAAACATCAATACTGAACCATCACTACTCTTCTTATCCAACAATTTGGCGTTGCATGCTGTAAAGTTGCCTTCGTGGCCGAGCGTCTAAGCGTTGGACGTTATTGGTTTACTTTTGGATAGGTCTCTTGTGGTCGGTTCGAGTCCGGCGGTAAAGCCCACGATTTTAGCACATTAAAAATTACACGAGTAAGATCATTTCTTTACTTACGGTCAACTTGGCCATTGAAGTTTAGGAGAAGGAAGATAATTATCTATACTTCAAAACATTTCCCAATCTTTCTTATATATGTATTTCGCAGTGTATTGCAGGCGGTAGGACACGATTGCTCGATTGGCATTGGGATTCCAACGGTAATTTGTAGAACTGCTACGTGCATTTCTTATGGCGGTCTCGCGTCCCAGTGGACATTAACAATCATCTCTAAACCTTTGTTCAAAAGATTCTAGTAATATCATATTAATAAGAAAAGAAAAAAAATTATTGGCTCAAAAATCCGTCGGGGTTAGTGGATGAACCCCGCCTGCAAAATAGGGTTGGAATTCCAATAACGGTCATTTAGATTAACTTATTCGTGGACCAGCCTTATCTTTAGCCACGCCTGTGTGGAACCGTTCGATATGGGTAAGAGCACCCGGGAAGTGAGGTCGGTTGAATTTGCTTGTTGCGTTAGGTGGCAGTCCACCCCCCACTGGTAGTCGTTATTTTACAGAATCAGGCCACATCAAGAGTTTTTGGGCAGTTGATTTTACATTAAATGCATCTTCATAAGATAAACAAAATGGGAATTTCAAAAAATATATATATATAATATCAAAAAACGGTATTAGGACGGAAATGAAGACCAAAATTTATAAAAATAAATCAAGTTGATTTTAAAATATTAGAATCGAAAATCATAAGACAAACCAGTGAAAAATTATCAAGAACGAGCATTTAAAATAATCGAGAAAAAGTATGTGAGCAGTCGTCAAGCAAAACAAAATCTAAATGTGATTATGTGACACATTTCATGGAGAAAGATAGGAATACGAGGAAAACGGAAACGACGAGTTAGAAATGTTTTCCAACGGTTATTTGAAACGATAATTAGTGGCAAAAGGAAAACATTAAAAAAAAAACGGTCTCACAGGCCTACAGTCTTATTTACGAATGAATATAGAGAAATTTAGTACATGATTTACATTTATGGACAGACTTCCATATGTACCCCCCTCGTATTATATTACTGATACAAATTTGTGTAATTTTGGCCTTTTTGATCAAAAAAACGGAATAAACCGCGAAAATAAAAACTTTAGGTGCAAGTAAATATATGAGAGGGGGGTTGTACATATGGAAAAGTCTTGCCAATTGATTATAATGATGGGCATTGTACTGGATAACATGAAAATAATGACTTCAGGCAAAGAAATTAGCTTAACGATTTCTTTGTTAAACATACTGACCATACGTACTAGCATAAAAATCAAAGTCTTTTTCTGAAGCTTCCTCGTGACGCAGCGGGTTTGTAAGCGATATACATTATTGATTTTTACTTTTGGATAGTCTGTGTTGTCCGTTCGAGTCCGGTGGTGGGCCCACAACTTCGGCATTATGCTAGTATTCAGTTCTGGTGAACATTCTCTTTAATTTGGTTATGTAGGCTAAAATGGGATGCTTCTTGGGCTCTGTGACGGGTTAGGAGGGGTTTACATTTAAAGGTTTCTGAGTTTGATGCTGAATGGCATCTTATAAAATTTAAGCTTAGAATAAACAGGTGGTGTCCTAATGTGTAAATGGCAAATCAGAATTGAACGTGGTCTCTTGGTAAAATACGTTTACTAATGACAAAAGCAGTAGATAAGTAGGAGTAGTAACACTTATTCTTGAAAAACGTTTTTAAATAAAATGACAGTGTATATTATCAACAAAAGAAAACACTTAAAAACATTTCCACATCTTATGCCCTTTTTAAAATTTATTCTTTGTTGAAAAAGTTAAAAATGCCAAAGACAGACCAGAACTACACCTCCTGAATATTCACTAAATGAAGGAGATTATGTAAAATGTCGAAAAAGCACTGAAAACGTTTTAAGATCTAGTATAGATTAATATCAATTTGATTAGCCAATGGACTTCAACCTCTCATATTTATATCATGTTTAAAAAACATAGATCAACACCAAAAAAAATACCTGAATAGATTACGAGAAAAAAAAAAACATATCGACTTCGAACTCAATTATAAAAAACGTGTTAAACTGAAATTTTAACTACTGATAGATTAATAAATATTATACTCACCAGTGTGATTAATAAATATATTCACTATTGTTCATATCAAACCTTTGCTTTACTTAAGTTTTTGTTAAAATAAAAACATCACGTTCCCAAACAGGGCGACCATTGATACTGATGATACAACTACAACGATGTAATAAGCAAACCACTCAACTAATGTGTATAAACTGTTCGCAGAGACAGAAACAGGATTTCTGCAAATGAAAACTTCTACTTCACAGCTATTAATGTTCAAAAAAATTAAGGAAAATCTACCAAAAAACGTTGGCAACCGTAAAAAAACACCAAGTTTTAAAAGAGACGAGCCATATAAATTAATAATTAAAGATAGCACCAAGTATACACAAGTGCGTCTGCCCCATTGGCAAACTAAGTCCTTTCTTCTACAATGCAAAAGACAAAAAAACCTGCCACCCCTTCCCCTTTCCCACTATCAACCTCATACAGCCTAAATATAAATATAGATTTCATGATAGGAGGCGCTGATTTAATACCGAGTCAAAATTTGCTCTTATTGTGAGGCAACCAGAGCGGGGGGGGGAACCTTCCGTTCGTCTTTCGTACTCGTTTCCACCAGAGAGAGGGTCTGAATCATTGAAAATAAGACCCACTTTCCAACAATAAGAAATCAAGGCAAGAGAAAAGAAAACAAATGAAACTAAGCATATAACTTGAACGGATTCAAGATCAGAACAAAGACGGCCTTTACACAGAAACAGGATTACTAATCCAAACTCAACTGGCCAATATAGAACCTAAATAAGAACAGGTGCAGTTGGAATTTTAAATCAACAAAATGGGTCTAAAGATGATGGTTCCTTTAATGAAATGTCGGACGTCTCACAGGAATTGGAAAAGAAGGAATGGGACAAGTTTGCAAGGGGGCAGAAGACAGCACTTGAGAGTAGGACAGGAAAAAATAATGAGGCGATTTTTGGTTTGTAACAGAACCTAATTGCCTACAAGTTTTTCTTCACAATGCATTTCTTTGAAGTATCCAAAATGACAGACTAAAGTCCGAGAAAGAGAAAATCCGGGTTGCAGAAATATGTCGAATTTGCATACCATTTCATAATAACATTCAAAATGGCGCCCAGTTCAAAGGACTGTCGGTCCATAACTCAAGATCTGAGGGTCGTATAGAGATGTAATGTTGGTGTCTCTACCCATGTTTGGGGGGTCTCCGAACTCAAAAAGAAACACAAGATCCAAATATAAGATGAAGGGTTTTAGGCCTTTATTTGCATAAAAGCCAATATGGCTGCCCATTTGTTGGGACTTTCTTGACATGAGAATGTTGACATTGTTTCTGGTTGATCCATGCATGTTATCACAAGAACATGATATTAAGTTGCCATTAAAGACACGAGACTCCAACTGTGAAAATAATTATCTATTTAAAAAGATGTGATTCAAAAATTCTGATCAATTTCAAACATAAACAAAAAGAACACATCTAAGAACGCGACACATTAAAATACACATAGAAGAAATATATCCTTTTCTTACATTTTGGTACAGGCTTTAATTGGTAGCTCGATGGCGCTCATTGCCAAAAAGTAAAGGAATTACTTAAATCTGTTCTGAACATCTCGGAATATGAATGTTATCCTTCACTGTCTACAAGATCCAGGCAAAGCTTTTTATGCTGTTAGGAAGGTTCCTGATGCGTGCGCTATTATATCCAACATCTGATACAGTGTATTATGGGATGTTAGTTCCACGCAATTGTTCAGTCATATTGATTGAACAAACGGGAAATGATCCCACAAAATATTGATGGGTTTGATTTTTGGTGATTATCAGGCCATTCCATCCATTCATCCCGTGGTTTTTATTATGAGGTTTAAGCACTAGTGTGTTTTTCAAGAAGATTAATTTTTTCATTTGGGTCAATATAATAACATGATAAGACCTCTGAATTCCGAAAGACATTTTTGACGAAAGCCAATTTTAGGTGCCAAATGCCACAATTAGTGAAACAATTTGCTACTTACAAAACTAATATTGTCAAATGTTCCAACAAAAAAATGATTACAATAAAAGTGAATATTGTGTCAATTGTTGAACATTCATAAAGTTTTTTATTGCTGTGAGACGTATCATGAACATAATCAGCAAATAATAACACCAGAGGTTAATGGTTTAGGTAATTGTTAGTGAATGTTTTTGAAAGGATTTTGTCTAATCTCTAATGTTTCTATGTCAATTATCCTGCCACCAAACCATAACCTCCCACCGATAGATACCCCCAACATTGGTTAAAAGACTATCGGTATGGGGGAAAAAATGGAAAAATAAGTAACAGCTAAGAACAATTTAAACGTTATATTTTGCTTTTAAAGTAGGCAAACTTAGGGAACAACTCAGCCATGCCACAGATTTTAAGCATATGTGCAAACTATTTGCACTTTAATTTTGAAAGTATACATACAGTTTAGATTTATATTTAAAGTAAGGATGTGGAGGAATTGGTTCTGTTGCACTCCTGGAGTTTTTTCTCCTGGTGAAAAAAAAAAAAGTGTGTGATTGTGTCGAAATGATTTTAGGTATTTTTATATCCTTTGAGCAATTTGATGAAAAAAAATTTGACCCACCCCTTACCGGGAAACTAGAGCAAGCCGCCAAAGTTGAGGAGATTGGTGAAGCCTCCTATACTTTCTATGTAAAGTGGTACACCATATGGCTCTTTAATGAAAAAAGTTTTCATGTATATAATTTAAAACTTCATTTTATTTGTATGCTTTTTTTGTTCTTCATTATCCCCCACCAAAATCCAATTTTCCAAAACCGGTGTAAACAAAAAGGATTTCACCAAAGTTTGCAAGGGAGCCTACATTAGATGTCATAGAAGCAAGTGCTCGGATTTTGTACTTTTGGTTATCACGGATTAGAGAAGAACCAAGGATCCTATTGATGCACAAACCAGGTTCAAAAGGGGGACTCTGTGGAAATATATGGGGTTACATCACACCACCCCCCCACTGGTTAGACTGTACCAAAAAAACCTGATTAGACGCGAATGTGAAGCAATACCGTAATTATTGAATAACATTGTCTATTTACATATAGATTAGAATCAAAGGGCCATGGTTTCTATTTGTAATTTATAGCTCGTCCCCAGAACCCAGATTTTACCGGAAGTGGTCCAAGTTTTGGTCTATGTAGAAAGCTACTAGTTGTCTCATTTAAGCTGATAAAATCTAAGGGTTAAATGATATTTGGTTGGATGTTATGAGCGAATATTGAGTTTACACAGACTCTATGTGGATTACGAAAAATCAATTCATCTCTACATCAAAATGGGTTTGAAACCTCGGGTTTTGCAAAATTTTACAGATGGGTTTGGGGTTGAAGGCCATTCTGTCAAGATGAAAACTTTATATACTAAATAGCCGGTCATCACTTAAAATAACGGATCACAAAGTGCCAAGTCTTCATAGCCGGAACGTAAAAAAAAAAAAAAAAAAAAAAATAAAGAAAATAATATAAAACCGGAACTTGATCCGAAAGCAGGAGATGTGATTCTCATGCATGGTTAACACTGGCATATGAATGACAATATATGTTCAGTTGTTAGTGTTATTCTTACCAATATGGTGCAATAAAAAATATAATATTGCAAGTTAAAAAATTGCCACGAATCTTGACGTTATCATTATGTCAGAATTTAATTCCCTTGGCTTTGCTTGTCTTGTTCATTTTGTATTTATGCTAATTAGGGACAGAAATGTGGTGTCTCCTCATTAACATATAACAATTCACCATGCAATAATTGATCACAGAATGATGTGTATTTATCGAACAATATTAGAACTTCCTGGATTCAGATTTCGAGATGGTGGGACCAAAAATCTATCAAAATGGCGGACGGCATGTGGCTTTTATGCCAAATAAATGAAGCCTGAACCAAACGCCCTATGCTGTTAAGTACTGTCATATTTGTGTTCACAGACCTTGAAAACATGGGTAGAGATACAGAAATTATTCTGCTACGAGTTCAGAAAATCAAGCTATTAACAAAAATATATAAAAATGGCGGCCATTTTGAATTTATGCAAATTAGGCAATTTATGCAAATCGGAGTTTTCTCGGACTCTTAGTATATCATTTGGTACCTTAAGAAATGCATTGTGCAATAAAACCTTTGATGGCATTGCTTCCAGGTCAAAACTTAACCGTTAATTCTTGGACTATATACTTGGTGTATTTTAGATTTATTAACTTTCTATGGCTCGTACTCTTTTTACCACTTGGTTGTTTGTTTACGTTGCAACGTTTTTGGTAGATGCGCATAAATGGAGGTAAAATCATCACTGTAGACCCTTCATTTCCAGAGATGTGAGGTGCAAAGCAAAGTTTTTGTTCGAAAGTGTTTAAATTTGAATGTCGTTTGTATCTGGTTGGTCAAATTTGAATGGTTCTGGTGTGCCAATTATGAAAATAATTATACGTGAATCTATAAGTGATTACCTTTTTAACTGAATATTAACATTTATAAAGTCATAAAGTATAAGGCCCGTACGTTAGACTTTGTAAGTATTTAAAGTTGGTAGGTGAACATTTTTGTCACCCGTAAAAAGTAAGATTTTCGCCGCGACCCGACAAAAATCGGGGCCACAACTTCAATTATTTTGTAGCAAAATGTGTTTTATGATACAGTGGTTTCGATTGTTGGTTTTTTGGTAAACATGCATAAGATACACAACAATTTTACCCTAGAAAAGACATATTAAAAATTAACCATGGTTATTTTGCTCCTAAATGATTGTTTTCGCACTGGCCATGAAACCTCTGTTAATTAGAAACCATGCATTTAGTTGTCGGTCATATAATTTAATGAAATAATCGGACCACTTTTCATGGAGATAGTATGAAAGGGCATCAATGTTCCTGGGTAAAGTGGGTGGGTGGGTGCTTTGGTTCAATGAATTTGATTTCTTAAGGTATAAACATATAAATTCAGTCAGACAGAATAGCCATGCCTTCATTCTTTAAAACAAGAAACATGGCCAAAACAAACGTGTTGTTGTAAGATTTTTTAGGGCTTTAAACTCGGCGTATTTTAAGTGAATGAGGGCATTGGTGTTTCGAACGTCATTATACATCAAACGGGGTAGGCTGTTATTTGATAAACAATGGAAAGAGAGTCCCATACGCTGTATTACATTGACTAAATTTACTTACCATTGGGTATTTTAGGCTACTACTCCCGCGATGGTAGACATATTACAGAAAATACATCTTAAACGGTTGTATACCTGATGCACTAAGGGTAACCCCCAGTGAACTTTCCTCCGATGCGCTTACTAAATGCCAAAAGTTTTCATAAAAAGTTCTTGGAATTGTTTCTCATCCTTTCCGGTCAATTTTTCGAAAACAATGTCAAAGCAGCCCCTTCCCGCGGGGTTAAGGTATGCCATCAATGTCGACGGCCGGGTGGTGGCTGCCACCCCAAGACTAATTTATGGTACATTTTAAAACATGTCACAGTATGCTCGCTAAAAATATATGTTCATGTAGTTAAACACTAACCAATTGCCATCAATTAGACTGAAAAACCGCGTGAAAATTCTATTCCCTAACTTTTTAGCGATATTAAATTGGATTTTTTTTTCTGTGGAAAATTACAATTCTCAACTCGCGGATTGTGACGCATTGTGAGACTATACTAGGTAGGTGGTTACTTATTTGGAAAGTAATAAAAAGAAGAGGGCATAGCCTCCACTGGATCAAAATGCATAAGCATCCGGCTTTGCTTTATAACGAATTTCACGGGGCGGTGGTAACCATCCACCTTTGAAAAACCGTGCCATTACAAAAAAGGCTTAAGTAATTCTTAGTAAGGACGAGGGTGGTAATGTTTTATAGGTCATGTGGTTACAAAATTGGTTGGTACGATGATCCCATGCTTTGAGATTCAATAATTTTCCTTGTATTGGAAAAAAAAAAAAAAAAGGTTACTTAGTAAGACGAGGGTTACATGTTTTATAGGTAATGTTGTCACAATATGGGTACGGTGATCTCATAATTTCAGTATTCAATCAGTTCCTGGTATTTTTATATCCAGAAACATATAGAAAAATGCTTAATGCTTTCAGAAAAGTACAAATATTCTTAAAAAAGCCAAAATGAAATACAACGGATATATCCTACCTTCCTTTACTCGGATCAAATTGAAATTACAACTTACTTTAGAAAATGGTATTCTAGGTCGTCCTTCACATGTACAAAATGTTTCTTTTTCGCTATTGCCGCAGCTATGGAGTTGGGTAAAAATTTTTCGTGAGCATTAGTCTCTATGAAAAACATTTTGGAAATAAACATTCATATTTCCTTTTCCTTGCTTCAGCAATCCTAATACATATACATAAGTTAAAGATGAGTTAAATGGTTTCAGAGTATGTTTGTTTAGAGAACATTAGCTACTTTTTTTCAATGCTCGAAAACAAATCAGAATTGAGAAAATTGACTTTAAAATTCCTGTTTTTTACAGAGGTCAAAGGAGAAAAATATAGATTTAAAAGAGATATAAATATAAAACGAAGTAATATTTGGAAATGAAGTGAAGACAAATAAATATGTATTTGGGCTAGTCGAATATTCAAGAAAAAAATAATTGAAATTTAATATTTTCCCCAAAATTTGATGAACTCAATTTTGATCTCGAGTCCAAGAAAATATGGACTCGAGTCCGGACACTTGACCGAGCCGTGGACCTGACCGTTTCGCGACAGTTTTCTTGGCAACTGAACATTGGCAAACTGTTTGATAAGATGTGGCTTTCCTATGTGCCAAAATAATTGGTGTCCAACGCTTCTCGTGGTACTAATATGATGTAAAACTATAACAAATATAGGGGGGATCCATGGGTGGCCATAAATTTTGGGGGAACCCTACTCAAGATTACAGCTAAACGGTTGAGAAGTGGATTTTTGGAACCATTTGAGGGTGCTGAATTTCGAAAATGCACCATGCAAATTGTCAGTGTGGTGTAAAGTGGATTTTAAAAGGGCATTAACCGATTTTCCCTTATTTTTTTTTAACTATAGGTTTATCAACCCATGCGCACAATGCACTTATTGACTGAAAGGTTTTAAGAAGTTTTTTTGGACAATTCGAGGGTTGCTGATTCCGAATTATGTCACCATCCATACAAAGTTGTCCATGTTTGATAGAAAGTGGATTTTAAAAGGGGCATTACCCTTTTTTTCCTTTAGCATTAAGACTTTTACTTTACTTTTTCTGCTCCCAATTTTATTGTCCTTTAGTGAGAGTTTTCCAAGTAGGATCGCAATTTTTCATCAGTTTTCAGAGAAAATATGTGTTTTTTATCATCTTCAGGTATTAAATCATTTTACTTGGTTTCAAAGTTAATAGTAATGAAAGAACTGTCAGAAACTTGTTTTTAGTATCCAGAGTATTTATTTGTGCTTTTTAAGGGGTTAGGTTAATAGCAATCAAACAATTTCTTCTTAGACCCATCAAATGGCAAGTTTGTACAAAAATATTCAATTGTGTTGTGATCCCTATTAAAAAGGGACGCATCCATCCAGCTTTTTCATGCACCCCATTTCTGAAGAAAATAATATCCCCTCGGACAAAACGACAACTCACTGTCACCAGCTTCATTATCTTTTTACATCTTTTTTAATTGTAAATCATAGTTTATTTATCAGGGGAATAAGGTGTTACATCTTTCAATGAAACTTATTCTTTTTCCCGCCTTAGCGAACAGTCACCTACAATCATAATATTTATCTTGTGTTTAAGAACTTCATATAAAACGCAATTTAGAGTAAGTTCTACATTTCGAAGAACAACGGGCAATATAAAGATATGATCCAAACAGTGACTTAACCAGCGAGGGAAGGGCAACCCCAGTTTAGATTGTTTTCCCTTCTTGCCCCATGAAGCACGTAATACAGGTTCATTGGGAATGTGTGTTTTTGCCACCCCCCCCCCCCCCGGAGTATCCACACCCCCCCCCCCCCCCGCTCTTGCCCCTGCTTCCTCCCCTCCCCAAATGAAATTCCTGGTTACACCACACCACTGGGATAAATGGATCTCAAAAGGTTCCAGCCACCCAAGCCTGAAAAAATTGTTCTTTTGGTTGGGTGGTCCACGAACAAAATTCCATCAAAACAGACTTTTCCGGAGCAATCATTCTTCTTTAAAATGGCTCAGTCACGCAGCCCGATTTTTGTGCTAGAAAAAAACCCTGATCCAGACTGCTCCGATGTGCCGACTGCAGACCCTTTTCGAAAATCGTTAGGAAATTTTTTTGTTTCTCTGGTTTTCAGGGTGTAGTTTTGGCCAAGTCTGGGAGTGTCCTGTAACCTCTTCTGCATCCTTGTGTGGTCGAAGCTGGTCAAATTTGCAAAAACGCGCACACAGATGTTTCATTTGCTCTTACAAAATCGTGGCGGGTTTTGGAATCGGGAGGGTCGTGACACAACATATCACAACTGTGCTGTCATGTTTAAGGGTTGCGACTGATTGGGAACTGAACAAAGTGCCCATGCGTGATCTTGTTGATTTTCTGATGCTGTCGTCTACTGCTTGGCGATTGAGCACTGTTGTCATGTAAGTTTTGAACAAGACTGCAGCCGATTTTGAAAAGAATGGTGGTCTTGTGTAGTTGGGTATAGAGGTCGGGTCGCGTTGCGGGTTGTCTCCTCTCCTGTGCTGTTACCTTTCTTGCGTCAACAACGCGGCGAACAATCGACGAGCAGTCCTTGACAGCGACATGTGCACAACTTATGCCGCGTTTCACAAGGTCCTGTGCGCCTGATCGTGGACTGAACAAGTGGCGTCGCCCAATTACCCAGTTGTCTTGTTGATTTCAGATGCTGTGCCTACTGCTAGGCGTTAGCACGCCCTTGTCCTCGTTGACAACGGGGAACCTCGCATACTAATCATCCCCGGTCGGGATAAAAATTGTTTGACAAGACTGTATCCGATTTTGACAATATAAAATTTCGACATTTATATAGCGCCTTTCAACAGTGTATCAAAAAATGCGGTCTTGTTAGTCGGGGAGAAGGGTTTGGGTGGGAGCTGTCTTCTGTGTGCCCTTACCTTTGGCATGGAAACCTCCCCATTCCCAAATCGAGCAGATTCTGTCCTAACCCCCCCCCCCCCCCCCCGACATAATACAGAAAACTGGTATTTTTAGCCAACTGCATGCTATGTTTCAGATTTGAAAACCGGTTGTCAAACAATTTAGGTGTACTTATCATTCATCATGAAATACCTGGATGGACAAGTCGGCAGTTGTGCTAAATAACCGTTTTCTGTCTTGTGCCAGAGTCAGAGACACTATAAAAATGAAGGCCCATAACATTTAAGACATTTTTTAAAAGTTCCACTTCCAACCTTTTCCCGTGGTGGGGGGGGCACTCAATAGCCCTCCTTTCAACTTTTTTGTACACAATTAACCCCCCCCTTTAAGTGCTGCTTCTTAACCTTTTACCCATACCCACAACCACCCCCTTTTTAAAATCTTCAGATACTCAATAACCCCATTTTCTTCTTTCTGCTTAACCCACCAATAAAAGTTTTAAACAATTTTACATAACTCAAATTCAAAGTTTGCACATGCTACGTGACAATTTTTAACGATTTATCAAATTGTCATGGCAATTTGAACTCTGGAAGAGTTTCACTCCATATAACTTCAGGTTCATTACCTCGATGCCCCCCTTTTTTAAGTTAAATACTGAATGACACCCATTCTATTCAGGCTGTGTACTGAATTACCCCTTATTTTTGGTACATTATTTATCTGAAAGACCCCTACTTTCACCTGATGGCCGAGCCACATAACCGTCACTTCATATAACAGTGGCCCCCCGACCTTTTACTGAAGATCATGACCTTGGAATTTTTCATAGCAAATCAAACTCTTTTGTTCCCGTTTGTTATCACTGTAAAAGAGCGTTAACTAAATGCTGCCCTCGCTTGAAAGCAGTACTGGAAGGTCAGTACTTCGTTGACTTGTCAAATTAGAGCTTATAGTTTCTGAAAAGCTTATTAGTGCTATACTATTATTCCGTACGATGCTGTCTTGTTACAAAAGTGTCACCATCTTGTTGTAAAGTTTTAAGGTGCAATACTATTCACTCACCATGTGGTGGCTTTACTTCACTAGCTCTTAACTCAGGTATGTTAACCCTTTAATCATTTAGCGGTAAAAAGGTTTTCAATACATTTTAATAAAAAATCAAACAATTTTAATATCCTGGGACCTTTAATGTGACATTGAAATTTTCTTGAAGAGATGTGCACACTTGTATCGTATTAAAACAAGTTATGTTTATCATAAAATCGGGTAGGTCCCTTTAAAAAAGAATTTCACCACTTTTCCACCAAACTTCCATCAATGTTTGCATCCAGGCCTATTTTGAACTCAGCACCCACACCCAGCACCCGCGAATGCCCCTAAACACCTCTCAGAAATCTTTTATTGTATCTTGAGTAGGATTCAACCTTATTTTTGAGCCTTTTTAGCTTAATGGATCCCTAGTAAAATATAGTATTACTCTTCTTCCTTTTACGAAGATCAGTTTTATTTATTTCCATAAACAGGATTCCATCGATTTGTTCATTTCACCCGCTGAGGGAAGCACGAACAAACTTCTTCGTACCAATTACATGAAAGAGCGCCGCTCATTACTCCAGTACTGAATGGTGACGTCATACTTGTGATAACAGCGGGGGAGATTTGGGAAATTCTGCAATGTGTGTTCGTGACATTCAAGAGGCTTCTTAGACCCCTCAGGTGGTCAAAAATTATAAGCGCAATGTATGGGAAAATCTTGGGTGGTCCTCGTCTATTGGAACTGAAAACAAAATTCAAATCCAAACTTTCCGTTGGTGAATTTTGGTGTTGTTTTGTGTTAGTAAAGTTTGCGGCGCCATGAGTCAATCCCAGAAAGGGGTTGAAAAATAATTATGCGCGATATAATTGACTAGTGAGATATATTATTTGTGTCGGTCACTTGTCCCTTCTGAACCAACTGTCTCATGTATGCAGGGTGACATGAACGTTTACTTTGGCTTACTTGCAAATAATTCTGGCTATTTTCCGGAGTGGGAACTCAATTTTGAATGGGAAATGCATGGGAGTATTGATTGCTGTCCATAATTAATGCGCGGAACCGTGTTTTGACTAGAAGGGTCATTGCGCGCGCGGTCAAGCATGGTTTCAGCCGTGTCCTGATCGAGCGCTCGCACTGTAGATAGCCGAGAGTCTTATGGTTATGTGCATATATAGGAATGTACAACACAACGCTGTATGCGCGGAATTCCCGTCGGTGACTGGCGTCGGTGACTAGAATATTTTATACTGGCTTCAATAGAGTAGGTTTGTTTGTGGGAAGAGCTGGTATATACACGCACGATTGGTAGCTATTGGTTTGGTTCCATGGCCTTGCCTATAACAATGGCAATATTGATTGATACCGTGGCAATCACACAGAGAAATTGGACCTAAACTTTTGAATTATTTTTGGGGTTATTTTCGTGGACTTGACCGTGTCGTATATGCCTGTAATTTAATTTTGATGGATTATGGAAGAAAAAGCTGTAACTTTTGAAAACTGAGAAAATCAGCGCTGTCCGTTTCCAATAGCATTATTTAAGGCAGGCTTTTAGTCCGACTTTGCATCTAAAATCTGTATCATTTGATTTGTTTGAAAAATGACAATTTTTCATTTAATATCAATCATCATCGACTTAAGCATGCTAGTTTAGACATATATCTATCTGATTACTCCTATTTCAAATAATTTCAAAGATGGCAACAACGCGAAATCCAACAAAATATACCTTGACCAAATCTATTTTACACTCTTTTCATAGCGGTCATTCGAAGTCAGTTGAGTTGGTGAAAATAAAATAAAGCAGTATTTGTGTGACCTGCGCATTGACTGATTATTACCACATAAAAATATGGTGCAAACATTATTTTTCACCCAAATTATGGAATTTCGGGGTGTGTTTGCACTTATACTGCATTTATTTAATAACAAATACCCAATTGGGAAGTTTGGGGAGGAATTTTTGGTGATCACTGTATAGAGGTATTCCTACTCTATGAAAATGGGTCAATACCTTTTAGATAAAAAAACGTAATTGAGAATGCATATGTTGGCATTAATATAAATGTTTGTAGTTAAACATAATACACATAGCTTTGGTTCTTGAAAAAGTTACTTTTTAATCAAAACTGCAAGTCAAACAACCAACCATATACCGGATTCGAGCGGGGACTCCAGTCCTCTAACATTGGTATGACCTTGAACATATTTTGTGATGTAGAGCTAAAATTGGGGTGTTAATTTTAACACCACTGTGTTAATTTTAACTCCCTCCTGGAATCAATACGTGACCGCACCATCCGGTGTTAATCAACACCAAACTTTGGTGTTTACATATATATTTGTATCGTCTGACATTTTGGTAGAAAATGTTTACTTTTGTTATTGATTGCTTCTGTTGTAACTGTTTACCTCTAACATTTCATAAGCAGATCACCAAAATGCATAATTAAAATTATGTAGCAACACCGAGCGGTGTTAAATCCTAAATTTCAACACCAGAAACTAACACCAACAAACTTGACACCAACTTGGTGTTAAAATGTTAACACCCCAGTTTTTGCAGTGTAGTAAACTATAATTCGTAGTACATGTTTAGGTCTTTGGGACATTTATATCCTAACACAATCTGAGTAATTGAGTGTGAGAAACAAGATTTTTACTTTAATTCAGCACTCTTATATTACCCTAAACACGTGTGTGCCAACTTTATCAAGAAATGTGGACAAGACTTTATTGAAGCACAAATAATCAAGTCTGGACCAGACTGGCATTTCAACTGCACGTTTCATTAGATTCCGATATGTCATCTTCGAGGTCACGCTTTATTCCATGTTAAGTCTATGGCAGCTAGTACTGCTGGGACACGATGTTATGGGAACTTTTTATGGGGGACTCTCAGATTATTCTTTATGCGTTATTAAATGAGACTTTCAAACAATTTTGATTTATTTTACAGGTACTGACCGAAAATGAGAGATTCCATTGTGTTTAGTTTGTGTTTGGTTATGGCTGTGCTAGTGCAGGATTCCAGTAGCTGGCCAAAGATCCTAGATATTAATATCGAGTATGTATATTCCCGGGGGATCCCACTTTTGGTTGAGTAGGGATGTCCGGCCGGGTGTTTGAACTACTACCCCGAAAAATATACCAAAATGAAACAGATTTGCTACCCATTCTTATACTTAAAGTGATTGAACCCGTGATCTATAACTGTGACGTTACCTTAATTACCCTTCTATATACCTGTACCTTCTATAGTCCCCATATTATAGAGGATTATGAAGAAAAGTGGCACAAAATTACATGACTCTCACACCAGACTTAGTACAAAACACTCTTTTTTTCGCGGGAGCCCTCTGAACTCCCGCGGGAGCTTCGCCCCTGGACCCCACCAAGGGCGAAGCGGCAAGACTTTCGCACATTAAGAAGCGGCAAGACTTTCAGCATGCTGAAAATGTTGCCTTTTTGAAAGCATGAAAAAAGCTACAATCAGCTAAAAAGCTGAACTCTCACAGGCCTGTATTATCATCGACCATGCTGTCGTTAAGGCTGTCTTGCAATGGCTTGAGGGCCCGAGCCTGGAATATTCATTTTACGTGGAGGGTTGGGGAATGTACGGAGCCCCGGAACTGACATGTTAGAAATATTTGTTTTAGAAATTTTCTCGCGATAATAAAATTATCCCGAGATAATAAAAGTATCCCAAGATAATAAAATTATCCCGAGATAATAAAATTATCCCGAGATAAGATCTCGAGATAATTTTATTATAACGTAATAACAAATATTATAAATTATTAATAAATTATTCCGAGATGAAATTACAAAATTTCTTGGTGTGACCTGGATGAGAAAGACATGGGATAGATCAGAGTAGCATCACCTTGGAGAGGCCTTGCCCCTGCAGTGGGTCGATAATGGCTTAGTGTGATGATGATGAAGATCTCGAGATAACCTTATCTCGAGATAAGACCCGTTTTTCAAAAAATAATTAGATTGAGATTTTTAAACTTCTATCCCCAGCTAGGCCACCAAAAAAATGAAATTACCCCCGGAGGGAATGCTCTTTAATGATGAGAGTCTTGCATTCTGCTCACAATCATATTTAGGATTATGTTGCAGTGATTCCAGCAAGTACTCATATAGGCAAGTTGATATATAGCTGGATGTGATCTTATCCCGGATAATTTTATTATCTTGGAATAATATCGATATCTTTATCTCGGGATAATTTTATCATCTCGAGATCTTTTTATTATTTCGAGATCTTATCTCGGAATAACTTTATTATCTCGAGATAATTTTATTATCTCGAGATCTTAATTTCAAAAAAATATTTCTAACACATCACTTCCGGGGCTCCGTAGCGATGCATACTATTGTTAAAAACAAGAAACCTACAGAGTGAGTCAAAAAGATTTACACTCGTTTTCTGTAAATTTTTCTACAGCAGTGGAAAAATCTACCGAAGATATTGAGTATATCACATATAAAACAAGATTATTTTACCTACTAGAGAAATTTTGAATTTTGACTTTTGAACTTTGCATTGAGAGGTTATGCTAACTTAAAGATAGGTGCCCATTGTTCACTCTGTCCACGGAATCACTGTTATGGAATATGGCCAAAGAGACTTAGGATGAGTCTACAGTAACACAAGTACATCATGACATTTCCTGCTTGCTTTGATATCTTTGTGTAAAGTATAAAGAAAAAAGTCAAACTATTTCATAGTTCTGAAATCAATAACAAATTATTGAATCTTACACCCAAACTTTGAAGCATTTTTTCAATGAACTTGAAATTGTTCGCATATCTTTTCGCGGGAACTTTGAATGCAAATATGTAGGAAATCCTATGCAATACAGCCGGTTGACCCACATCTTTCACCGACGTCTTCATAATCTGATGGGGGAAGGTACTTTGGGGAATCAATATTTGAACATTACACGCATTTAACATCTATCTATCTTTCCCTTTGTATCTCATTCCTTTCCTCTATCCTTCCCTCTCTTTTCTTTACTCCCTTTCTGCTTGTCCTTTTCCCACTTTCCTGCTTTACCGGTAGCCTAAGCTTATTTCCTATAGTCAGACACATGGGCGAAGGGACAATGCGTCCCCTTCCCCGTCCCTGTAACGCTAAGTCATTGACTATTGTTAAGAAATATTTTCAACAACATTAGGTAATGGTTACTTTAGACAAAACAAAGCTTATTAAGCATTTAGATGACAGTAACTCAATGTGGACGTGAGGAATTGTACAACCGTGGTCAATATGGTTTTTGGCGGCTTTCCGTTAATTTACCATATCTACCAATATGCGAAAATATGGATTTTTTTACCAATGATAGCGGATATAATGAGCTATTGTTTTCATGTATAAAAAACAATTTCTAAACTTGTTAATATTTTTAATATTTTCTGAAATCGAGTGTAAATCTTTTTGACTCACCCTGTATAGTCTGATTTTTAATTGTGTCAATTCAGTATATTGGCGAGGGTATGATTTCATTTGGAGGACGTGTTGATACTGAAATTTAAAAAGCCAAAGATATAGTGGAGTAGGTACAATATAAAGTGCAAATGCTCTATTACTGCAGATAAGAGTTTCAAAATTTAGTATAACCAATTTTGAAAAATATTCCAATTTCATGATTCCTTTTAAGTTAACCCCTCTTGGTCTTACCAAGAGGGGTGGTTATCTCGAGTGAACTTTCCTCCGGTGCGCTAAAACGCCAAAAGCTTTAGGTAATTGCTTTTTCATCCTTTCCGGTTATTTTTTGTCAAAATAACTGAAGGCAGCACCTCCGGCAGATATTCATATATGCACAAGTTACATGTATTTTCTTCTCTGAAATTTCCTGGATGTTCAGATATTGGTACCTCGTTTGTTTGATCAAAACCTTCTGGGCTGACGGTCTATATCGGTCCAACAAAAGAATTCGACTATAAATGGTGGTTGGAATTCTAATCAAATTATTATTATTTTGTTTCTTTGCTATATAGTAACATAAACGTTTGGAAACGCTCTACGGACGGACACAAATCATCAACGGTCATGTTTGACTATCTTGATACTAATGGGGATGACTTAGTTGATTTAGAGGAATGGGAAAACGACGATGGCAAGGAAATGGAATTCGCCGATGTTCTGATGCATTATAATATCGATTGTAAGATACCATTAACTACACGCTATGTATGAAGAGAAAGATTTAAACATGTGTTTTGTCGGAAAATGGTATAAGGGTATGGCCGCTAGAGTGCAACATAACACGTCGAGTGACAAACCTCGTCGAGTTTGCGACGCAAGGCCGGCGAGTTTGCAAGTTTGCGCGCCATGCCGGCGAGTTTGCAAGTTTGCGACGGCATGCCGGCGAGTTTTATTTTGATTTTGATTTATTTTTTTTAATTGTTTTATTTTTTTATATTTATTTATATTTATTATTATATTTATATAAGGTCATCTGTTATTTATTATTCATTTATTTCTTTCTTTTCAGTTACTTGTATTTTATATTTTATATTATTATGCCTTGTTTATTCTAACTGGATTAAATACCCGAATTGGAAATACAATATAAATATAAATATAAGTAAATATAAATTAAATAAAAATCAATAACGAACTAATAACTGAATAACCAAAAGTTCTGGAAGTCTGGAAAAACTAATAAATAGAAATAAGGTAACTTATATAAATAAAAATAATAATATAAATAAATTAACAAATAATTAAAAACAATAATTGAATAACAAATAAAAAAAAATAACAAATAAAAATAAACAATAAAAGATAACTTTTATATAATATCAATAATATAAATAACTAAATAAAATATAACTTTATATCATATAAAATAAAAAATAAATATAAATAAATATAAAAAATAAATAAAAAAAATAACAAATAAATAAAAAAATCAAAATAAATCGCCGGCCTGTGTCGCAAACTTGCAACTCGCCGGCATGGCGTCGCAACCTCGACGTGGTTTTCAAACCTCTAGTCGCCATATAAGGGCGGTGGTTAAGATACCGCTAATAATCCAGTATTTTATGATTTGACCAAGCATTGCAACCGACCATTATGGTGTTAATATACTGTGAAATTGTCTAAAACTATTAATTAAAAGTTTAACCTAAATCAACCGAGTGGACTTGTTGAATAAGGGGGAACAGTAATTGTTCGGGGGAAAAATTAGAATTGTTCGATTGATTTAAATGATGTACCAATTTATTGGGCGACTCTTAAAGGTGCTTGTCCGATTTTGTGTCTATCATGTCTCTACTTGATATAGAGCCTGTCCCTTGTACAACGGACCATCAGTCCCGGTGGGAAACAAAATGAATGATGATCGACGCGATAGTAGTGCAACGCCTATTCACTACTGTGCTATATTGAATGGTAACCACTAAAACTGTACTTTTTTTATCTGTCTCTGGAGAAAGAAATGATTTGCAAGCTGACTTTCGGACGACAATTAGAAAAATACGGCCCTTTCATCTGATTATCAAAATTGATACTACTTCCGGTAAATCGGGGGTCCCAAAGACGAATCGGAACGCACCTTTCAGGTTAACAAAAGGTATATTTTTTGCCCTATCTGTGAGTAATATTGTCAGTACAATAGGCACATTAACAGTTCAAGGTCTCCTGGGTAAATTCACAGACTGGTCAGATTTTGATCGGCTGGTGTAATTGGTTCAATTTGCCCCACTCGACTAAGTAACAATGTAATAAAAATTCTTTTGTTAAACGTTCTATATTAGAATTACAGAGCTATGGATAGTGACCTCCCATAGACCTGTAGCCCCATCACATTTTTGCATTCAATTATGCAACGAATATTATATACATGGTGCAACCAGTATAGATGATGTGACATTTGTTTATGTTTGTGGCGCCCCCTGTTGGTGTAAGAGAAAATTCTAAAAAACTAGCAGGCAGAAGCCCCTATAATCTTGGGCATGGGTGAATGTTGTTTTTTGCTTCACTTTTGTTCAAATCAAATCCAACCAACCTTCTTATTAAGACATGCTTGCTATTGCTACACTGTGCATATTGTGACCGTTTAGAAAGAAAGGTTTTGTAAGTTAATTAATGACCACATTTTTTTTTTATGTGGTTTGTCATAGAAACTACTATAATATTTTTGCCTGCCAGAAACCAACAGAGGGCGTCTGAACGTCCACCATGGGTGTTGTTTTTGACATCACAGTCACACATCTATAGTTGTCGGCTCCTGTACCCTTAACCCCAATTTGAGACACCATTTTTTTAACGAACGGATACATCTGAAATTTACCCCCATTGGGACCTGAACCTATTTTCACTCATACTTTTGAACTACAACCTGCAAAAAGGGCAAACTATAAACCGTTTTTTTAATCTTGGAAAGGTGACAAACACGTTTGGGATCTTTTTGACGCATTTTGTCCTTTTCATGTTTTGACCCCTGTATCAACCTTAACCCCTTAAAAAATATATGTTCCACTCCTTTGATTTTGGTAACACTTTTGATTGTTTGTAAAAGGTTTTCTCGATATCAATTCTGGAAAAAAGATTCTTTTGCACAATTAGTTTGGGTTAAGGCACATCATTTATTCTAGTTTGACTGGGTCTAAATGCTTCAACCCAGGGGCGGCTCCAGGAAGTTCTGGGCGCAGCCAATTTGTAACAATTTCCGGCTCACTGCGTATTTTATTGTATAGGACATTTCGCTCAGCATCTCTGGGGTTCAGTTAACCACCAGCTCACAATTAAACAATAATAGCAGCAAAAACCCAGCACCTTTTGTTTTAAGACGCCCCAAAGTTCCAAAAATTACCTGTGAATGGTTAAGCTTGAAAATTTCTGTTGGTGCAAACGAAGGAATTTTGGTAATTATATAATTACGTTAATATTGAATCTCCGCTAATAATTCAACAACGGCTTTTGGAAACGCCTTCCAAATATGAAATAGTCCGGGAAATTACGCCATGTACGTTTCTACGCTCATCCATTAGTTGGTTTTTTGGTTATGGCAAGTCAAGTTGGTGTCATTTTCTTGGTGGCACTATTTTCATCATGGACGGACATAACCTTTTAGCATTTCCAGCCTCTGGGGCCGTTAGGTACAATCTGTGATAACCAATTTTACTTCACAGTACAAAATCGCTTATTTTATGATAAATACATTGTGAGCATTCTCGTTCGCAGTATAGTTTCCTAGACATTAACCAACATAACTGTCCACAGATATCAAATTTTGAAATTGGGGGCGCTCTTCACAAAGGTGCTGGTTATTTGCTTTAAGACACTTGGAAAACTTGCATTTTCCCATTTCCCCAGCCCCGCTCTGCACTTGGTAGGAAACCTTCATATCCCCCGCTGGCATTAGCTGTGTACTTTATCATCGCGGCCTTGCGCTTTATAGACTGTCCCACAGTCGCGGCTCTGTCTTCGGGGATCAGGCACAGTGGGTTCAATTAAAACATAAAATCAAACGTATTTTGTTTCTTTTTTATTTGAATTGCCTCACCAACACGATGCATCCCATGTATATCAAAACAAATAAAAAAATACAGCAAGTAAACTTGCGCGATGCCCTGGCAAGATGCAGTATACACAAGTTTGGTTAGTTGGCACTCAGTTGTCAGTTTGCAGGCCATCAAAATTCATAAATTGGGTTCTCATGGAATAATATCTATAAATGTAGCATTTTCTGAAGAATGGAAAGCCTAACCAAAGGGGAAAATGACCACAATGACCTTTGACTTGGTATGTGACCTTTGACCACAACAACTTATGGAAGGGAACCCTGTATTGCAACTTCGACCCATTTAGGTTGTAATCGTACGTCAACTTTTCAAAGACTACCAGAAAAACAAAAACTAACCAAACTGGAAGATAACATGACCTCAGTTGACCTTTGACCTTGGGCCATGACCTTTGACATCATAATCACCTCAACCCCAAATCGGTTGAAATCTGACCTTACCTTTTCGAAGGAACGCAAAAACGAAAACCTAACAAACTGGAACCACACCTACACATCATACATCAAACACATACATAGCATACATACATACACAACGACAATTCCGCACCCTCGCAATACCCGCTCTGCTTTTCAAGCCAGGAGGATAAAAACTAAAATCCTAAACAAAAAATCAGGCCGGGCCTCCTCCTTGGGCAACGGTCCTTTTAATACTGCGCTGCCACCTTTTTGATGACCCCATGGCTGCCCATAGCTCCCTCTCGTACCAACTTATCCACTGTGTTTTAACAAAATCAATAATACCACTTGGGTCCCGACTCGAGGGATATTAGTCGCCATTACCAGTCGTTATATACACAGCCTTGGGAGTGTCTACCTTGGGAGGATTGTTAAGGGTTGTTTTAAATCAGGTTAACCTCGTCTTTTCTCATTTGGGGGTGAAAAATGACGTTTCATTATTCTTTTCCACAAATCTTGGATGTTTTTGTTACAATTGTATGCACTGTGAGAAGTAATATTCCAAAATATTTGAGGCGTCATGTCTCGTAAACCATTTTTATTAAACATGATTTATGAATGTTACATTTTTCGAGAGGACAAATGTGAAAGAACACCTTTCGGAGTGAAAACACAAAGTTCCCTAACGCTTATGATTATTGCTTAGTTTACACAAAAATCAGCTGCAGTAATTAAATATTTTTGTAATATAGATCATTCAAACAATATGTTTCAAAATTCAAGATGTGAGTTTCAGATAATTTTATGGTTAGCCAAACTTCATGTTTTCGGAAAGGACATATTTTGACTGAACACTGATTTCTATCATTTGATCATGTCATACAGGAAACCTTAATGGGTAGCCACCAACTGTTTACTACAAATGTGTAGTCGTTAAAGAAACAATTACAAATCAATCTGTCAATTTAGTTTAAGCTTATTGCCTAATATGGATGGACATTTTGCGGGATTTACCCACTAAATTCATGTTACCAAATTGTCACATTCTTTTAAGATTTTTCTGGATTTAATTACCTTGCTTCAATGTTTTATTCCTGATGTGAATGTTTTCCCAATGTTCTTTATGACAGTGCTGCCTCTCCTCAAATATTTTACCTTACATCAAATGAAGACAGTGATTTAAGCATTTCCATACATATTTTATAGTTTTGTTTAGTCATCATCATTTCAAATGGTTTCTTGTGCAGCTGTGAGTGCTTTTGTTGGTCCTTTAGTTGGAATAGTACCATTGTATGAAAAAGTAGAGACATTGTTTTTTATGTGTCACAGTGTAGTGTTACCAAGAGGTCCCCTGATTGTAAAACAACCTGGGCTTATACACTTTTATACATTGCGCTTCCATATACGTCATGTGCATGGAACCATATACGTTTATGTGGATGGAATGTGATCAATAACACAAACGGTGGAACCAATATTTGGGTTATTAGAAAATGTATTGTCATGCCATAAATTACATGCCATAGGATGACCACAGACAAAAATGTAAAAGCTTTGTCGAATTGTCGCACACAATAACAATTCTATCAATTTGGCGAGAAAAGGTTCTTACAAAGCGAATATGCATATTGTGCCCGACAGCACATTGCAGGGGAAGTACAGATAGAAAGGGTTCGAATATGTCCGAAATAGCTTCTTCAGTCTAAAACCAGCCAAATTAAACATTATTTATTGTTATAAGATAAGATGTCTTTTGCCGTTAAAATGCTAGGAAGTGGGAATTGTATGCAAAAACGCTCAATCCGAAATATGGGTGCGCTGTTGCGCTTCAGACAAAAACCAATTCTCAAAATGTTTTGGTACCAAAATCCTTAAAAAAAACACTCACACAAAAACAAAACAAAACGACTGATACACTCGGACTAGAGAGGTAGTTTACAGTAATGAAACGATATAACAGATACGGCTAACAAGTAATTTTATCTTTATATTTTTCTTTCAGGCGATCAAACCCTTTCTAGCGATGAATTCGCAACATTTATTGATGACTGGGACAATGGAGCTATTGCTTTGACATAGACCGTAAAGACAACAGCGCTATGGGGCGGATTTTTGTTTGCTTTGCTTTTACATTACAGGGTGATTAAAAAAAGACCCGGATTGTGTCCCATATTTTGAAAGCCCATTTCATTATCTTAAATTTGTTGCAAAGATAATTCCAATCGGTTAAGTATAGGCCAAGCTCCAGTTGTTGGAATCAAGTAGTCAGCTTTTCCCCATCCACGGATTCCCATTTGAATCCAACTAAGCAAATGACTCCCCGAAACCAAAATGGTGATAGGTCTATGTTTTATATTTTAAATGTGTAGAAGCCAGTAATAATGGTAAGTTTTATTTCAAACACTTTTTTCAAGATGTGGCATATTTTTGTCTACAAATATATACAATACTTAAAACCTCAAAAGGTTGTCACTGATGTCTATTCCTCCATATGGTATGATTCATTCAACTCTTCCAGAAAGTGATACATATATCAAGTTACATTATTTTTCAAATGATTGTTATGAGTGATGAGGATATAGAAACGTTAAGAGGGCATCGATGGCAAATTGTGACTGAATTTTGTGAGGTTAAATAGCGTCACATTTATTCTACCGTTAATAAGTAGCCCGATTTTCTTCTGGACAGTGATTTCCTTCGCTAACGCCGTTTTTTCCGTGAACAGAGCTTAAAACCGACTTGATTCAAACGACTATAGCTCGGTCTATACCTAACCAATGTGAATGATCTTTGCAGCAAATTAAAGATAATGAACAGGGCTTTCACATGTTACCACATATGTTATTTATAAAATGGCGGACACAATCAGGGTCAAGAGCTGTGATTTTTTTTTACTCACCCTGTATAAGCCGTGACTAATATATATACTAAGTTATAAGTAACAGAGGGAAATGTGGTTATTTTCTTTAAAAATTATTACGATACAGTATGACATTGTATTGTGTAGACATATTTAAATCATTTCAAATGCATGATGATGTCGTTAGAAAAAAAGTATATTGTAATCTATCAGATCTACATACGCATACAAGATGTTTCAATGTTTTTTGTTACAAAATACAATCGCTGAAAAACATTTTACTCTTCAGGTTGAGTGCCTGGTCACTGCCCTGAACACCACTTTAAAACCTGAGAAATACATTTAAAATGATTTTTGAAATACTGGTGCTGGGTAATGATTTTGCTTTTATCATGTTTATGACAAGCATTATTTCAAATCTACATGTGAGTGACCATTTACACACTTCTAAGCAATGACCTATATGCATGATTAATGGTCAAAATGTTCTTTCAAATAAATATAAGAAAGCTAGCTGACATTTTTCAAAAACTTTATTTTCAAAAACTTTATCTGATATCGGTCACATCTATTTGCTGCAGGCTTTTCTACATGCTGTCGACGGGTTTCCTTCTTTATAATTATTACCCGTGATTTCTAATATGCATGCATTAAACTTCCATCACCGCTGTCAGTGTCCATTGTGTGAATTAACAATTGAAATGAAGAGTATATTGTGGATATGACACAAATACACAAATGAAAATATTATGATTTATTCTTTTTTTAATAGATTTTTGAGTAAAATAGTCAGTTTAGCCAGTTTCCACCTACTATTTGTATTTGTTATTTTTTCAGTTGGTTTTTAACATTCGTGGTGAAGGACATAAAATGTGTTCACTAACTGAAGGCCAAATAGTCACTGGTTGTTTACGTCATTTTTTTACAAATCTTGAAGTGATTAGACATGATGTGCATTGAACATGTTGAAGGAAATCAGTTACGCCAAATAAAGTTTTGCAAGCCTGATAGATAGCATCAAAATATAAATTCACTTAAATGTCTATGCAATCAATAGTGAAGTCGTCACTCAGTTCTAAGTAGATAGCTAGATGCTAAAGCGTGGATAAAAAATAGCACACATTGCAATCATACTACATTTCGTGATTTTAGCACCTTCTGATTTGCTTAGACCCGAGTTTAAACCGAGGTTAGTCTTTCATGAATAGAAGCTTTTGCTTTCAGCATACTCTGAAAGTACAATATAATAGATGAGAAAATTCCTCAAGATTTTCTCACGTGTTACATTGCAATGTGTTTCAAAAGAAAACCGGTCCATCCACGAATGATTAAAACTGGTTTAAACCTTGGTCTAAAATTAAGAAAATTCCTTACCATGTGATGATAACATAACAAATGAAATTCAAAAATCTCTGGGATCTCATTGTGGGCCTTTAATTAGACAGTAACATTCAGAACCAAATAACTAATAAATCAATATCAATAACGCCGCGATTTATCATTGATGATGTGCATTATTTTATTCGTAATTGTTTACACCCGGTGGTGGTGCTTTATGTGATTGTGCATCGTACACGATAAATTACTTTTAAAAAAATATTGCATTATATATATCTGAAATTAAAATCCTTCGACTTATACATTAATTCTTAGACATTACTTCTTTATTCCAATATTTTAATTTAGGTTTTAGAGGATAGGATATGAGGGTAAATCAATAACAGAACATTTTTTGAAGAGCATCCCCAATTTTCAAAAATGTTGAAATGTTTGCAGTTACATTTGTAATTGGCTATAACTATATACCCTGTGAATGGTAAAGCTTGAACTTGTTTATGCATCGCAAAAGAAGGACTTTTGCAATTAGGATAATTAATATCGTATACTGATGATAATTCAGTGGCTCCTGGAAACATCCTTTCAATATGAAATTACAATCGGGAATCCCGATTCTAATTACAAAATCGCTTCTTTGAGCATTACCTTTCGCAGGCATAGTTTTCTAGACAATTACAAACAGAACTGTCCAAAATCTCAAATTTTGACAATTGGAGGCGCTCTTCAAAAATGTGCTGTTATTGTTTAACATCATGACTTTTCTCAACATAAAGTTTTTTGTTTGGGATGAATAAAGTATACATCTTTCTTTTTTGCATATCAAAGAGCAGTTCCTGGTCTCTTAATTTGTGTGTATGTGTTTTTTCTTTATTTAATCTTCCCTGATAATGGGAAGCCTTCGGTATCAATTTAATTGGGTAAAATACTACATTTATTTCAAATTACATTGGGTAGATAGTGCATTTAAATTATTTCAATACCATAAAAATGAGTATCTAGTGAAGGACTGTAGTGTACAGATCTCATGTGAGTGTGCAAATCTGGATAAAATTGTGATAGATATCAAGGTTACACAATTTTAAAATGTTCCGATTGTGTTGAAAAGCACACCATGATGTCTGTCTGGTTACAATGATTCCAAAAGGTATAGTTTATACTACCTATGGCTTATAGTTACTCCGTAACTCCGAAACTTTAAACCATAGATAGTGTCAACCATACCTTTTTACAATCCTTGTAATCTGAAAAGAGTGTCATGTGCTTTTCAACATGATTGGAGCATTTTAAAATTTTGACCCCTGTACAACCTTGAAACCCAAGGTGAGGTCTATTAAGGGGGGTTGACAAGTGCTTCCATTAATTTTATGGATTATCAATGCCTAAGTACACAAGCGGCTAGGGCCCGACCAGGTAACCCTATACTTACCGTGTAAATCGCAGTCCAGCCGACTATGAAGTTTCCATTTCAATCTCTTAGTCTAAAACAATATATTTAAATTTTGCGTCAGACGTGGGAATCGAATCGTGACCTTTAGATTACAAGACGAGTGCCTATGTACGCACGCCACGCAACTCGATCCGGCAGAAGATCGGGTTTTTTGTAATACTTAAAGGTGCATTTCGTGATTCCAACACCTTTTGTTTTATTCATTCTTCATTAGATATCCTCGAGAAAAGCTTATTCACGAAATTTGAGTTGATACCGATGTTGCGGTTTTGTTTTATGAACAATTGCTTGTTTCCCACGGTCCCATAGGTCACTGTGCTGTAATTTCTATCCGTTTACGGACAGAAAATACAAAATTATGAATTTCTTACAGATGTGACCGAATTTTCACGTAAGATTAGGTACACGTGGATTTCTAAGGCTAACGGTTCAGATGATATAAGAATCTCAACTTTTTTGAGGTAAGTCGGGGGGACGAGGCTGTTGATCACGAAATGCCCCTTTAAATAAATACATTAATGGAATAAAGCGCACACATATCGTAATCGTCTTGATTGACGAGGTCACCTGGTCGGCCGCTAGCCCCTTTAGGGTAACTGCTAATGTAAGATCCGCACATGTATGCATATTATCGTTATTAGGGACTAGTACAGACTGAATGCATAGGCTTGCTGTTTATTTCGTTGTTGTCTCCGCATCAAGACTAGCTGTGAATTCTTATATTCAACAACTACCCGCTTTAGTTGAGGAGCAAGATGAAGTCCCGTGTGCATTTTGTGGTGAAAGCAAATAACCTATCTAGATATCTTCAGGTGGTACAAAAGAACATGAAAAACAATGTTGCCAAAAATGTAGTAATGTAGGAGGGTGGTTTATGGCCCTTTTTCAAAATGGCCGCCAAAAGAATGACCTAAAAAGATATATAAAAAGGGCGTTCATTTTAATTTTGTGGTGATAGCAAACAACCTGTCTAGATATCTTCAGAGGGTCTAAAAGAACATGACAACCCATGTTGCCAAAAATGTAGTCATGTAGGAGGGTGGTTTATGGTCCTTTTTCAAAATGGTCGCCAAAAGTATAAAATATTACTTAAAATGAGATATAATATATAAAAGGGTATTCATTTTGATTTTGTGGCGAAAGCAAACAACCTGTCTAGATATCTTCAGGGAGTCTAAAAGCACATGAAAAACCATGTTGCCAAAATGTACTCATGTAAGAGGGTGGTTTATGGTACCTCTAGTTCAATGCCTACGCTGTTAGAAATGACGGTAAAAACCGTCGTTTTAACTGGCGGATGGGACTTGCAACGTGCAAATAAATGTAAAAATGTCGTTTCAAGTGCTGTGAGTCCAGTTAAAACGACATGTTTTACGGTCGGTGTGAATTGGTTTTCTCTAGATCAGAAAGGTTAATCAATGCTCCTTTGATATCCAGAAATGGAATGAAACCATTCTGCTCTAGTTCTTTTAAAGTGGCTATAAGGAACACAAAAGCCTCACACATTTTTAAAGTGTAGTTAGTCTTATTTCATATGACACAGACAACTCCTATTTATTTTATTTATTTTATTTATTACACTCCATCACTGGCATAAAAATGTACATATCATATACATTTTCAAGTAATTAAAAAAATATTGCACAACTGACTAAAAACAAAGAAACCATGGTAAAATGCCAGCAAAAGAATGGGACAAACAGGTGCAAAGTCACCTCTAGGACTATCCCACCTTTCAAATATAAATAGATACCCACCACGAATTAAATAAACCTGCAACTCGAGCATCTACAATAAGAGCTCCAAGAGCAGCCATTATCAGGACAAAAATTGGGAAAACAATGAGATTTCAGAAAATCAATGACCCCGGACTTGAAGGATGAAAAGGAATCTGCTGACCTATGGATGACTGACCACTGGTGATCCTATAAGGAATTCCAGCAATGGCTTTGCACCATATTTCTCTTTGGATAGGTTTCTACGGAACGGCATGCCCTTCGGACCCTGCTTTTTCAATGGAAATCTTAATGGTGTACAATATCTCCAGATGATCAATGAGGAAATTCTTCCAAAGTTACAGAAACACTTCCAAAATACGAACGTTGAGCATTCAGGCAGGTATGTTGGGTCCACAATGGAGCACCAGCTCATCGGCGGGTAATTTCAGTAAGGCAACTCTCCAAACATGAGGAAAATTGCGCTGACCTATGATATGAAGTGGCCACCAAGGTCTCGATACCTCACACACCTTGTGATATTTTTTTCTGTAGGGTTATTGCCAAAGCAAACGGATTCCTTTTCACACGATCTAAATAACCCGTAGCTTATTCAAACTCTCAAGTGCAATAATTGAATTTCTAAGATTCATTATTTATTTCAAAAAAAAGACGTGATAGAGAATGTCAACACACGATGTGATGAAGCCAACAGGCCAGGTGATATCAAGCACACCCAAAGTGTTTTAAAATAGTACAAACGTCAGGAAATAGCAGATGCGTGTGAAAGATGCGTTGGAGAAGATTCGCAGCATCCACATTCGTACCAGAGATTTTTATTTATTTATTTATTTATTGTATACCTCAGCTATCTCAAAGATCCCTTGTCAAAAGACCATTCCCTTGCTACTTACTACTGCAACGTAGTAGGTTCAGCACCAGCTGTGTTCAAAGAGAAGACTCACACACCTCCCTGGAATGAAAGAGTTTGGTCCAGGTCCATCATCAAGGTGTCCGACCTATCAGAGAATCCCTTGAGATCAAGGTAATAAGGCTTCCACAGAGCAAAATGCACATAACTTAATTTTACTAACGTTTACTAACATTTATCTCGATTGCAGTAATGTCCGCATTGTATGGTTATCAATGCATAGGAATCTTTTACAGCTATCTGTTCATATCGTCTTCTATCATCTATTTTAGCTTATTTTTTGGCTCGTTGTAGTATCCTGTGTGTGCTCTATCTTGGCAATTTTCTATACCATGTAGCAGATTTTTGAACTGAAGATCACAATTATTCACATTTTCCAGGTTTCTTTGCATTTTAGGATACTTTCCATCGCCATACCTTGCACGATCCGAGATGTAGGTAGGTCAATATATTTTCAGGGGGGGGTATTGCATTCTGATGTCTACATTTGTTCCATATCTTACTTTTTGACTTGTGGGGTTTCCGGAGGTTTGTACTATTTTAGTGTAGCCATTTTTTGTTATAAACACTTGGGGTGTGCTTGATATCACCTGGCCTGTTGGCTTCATCACATCGTGTGTTGACATTCTCTTTATTGATATTTTGAAATAAATAATGAATCTTAGAAATTGAATTATGCACTTGAGAGTTTGATCAGCTACGGGTTATTTAGGTCTAACGTTCAACATGTGCTCATTACTGTCTTCAAATGCGGTTGGTCAATTCTGTAATTATAAAATTTAGGATCGTACGGAAAACAGCTTGATGGATTTTGGATGGGGTTTTAGCCACTGCCCATTAGTATTAGTAGTTGAGTGATATTAACACAATCGCATCAGGGAAATGCGACCATTTCACCGAAACGCCACACTCTTCATCCAATAAATGGGTAACAAATAGTACGACTTGAATATGGCAATAAAGGTTTGGATATTTTGGCGGTGGGTTGGGGGTGGGGGGGCTTCTTGTTCTATGGCACGTCCACGTATCAAATCATGGCCGAGTTTCATGCGCTGTATATCGAGTTTACCCCGCTATATGTCGAGCTTTACAAGCGCGGACTATCCAGTTTGAACTCTATGTGCCGAGTATCATAAATCAATGTCCAGATAAATCATGTCCAGAATAAATCATGCCGAGTTTTAAAAAATTTTTTATTTCTTTCATGATTTTTTTAAACATGTGCAAACTGGACATGAGTTTTTCTCAACACGAGCAAAACTCGAAATGATTTTTTTCTCAACATGAGCAAAAACTCGACATGATTTTTTTTTCAACATGAGCAAACGCGACATGATTTTTTTTACACATACACCAAAAAATCATGTCGAGTTTTCCTCATGTTGAGAAAAAATCATGTCGAGATTTTGAAACTGGACATGATTTATGTCAAACTCACCATAGAGAGAGCAAAACTCGATGTATAGAGGGCAAACTGGACATATAGCGCTGTACTCTCGACATATAACGCTGCACACTCGACATATGGCGAGGAAAACTCGATACACAGCGTGTGAAACTCGACATGCGCGGGAAAACTCGCCATGATTTGATACGTGGAGCGTAAAACTGGACATGTGATTTATGTCAAACTCACCATAGAGAGAGCAAAACTCGATGTATAGAGGGCAAAAGCCACGATAGCGCTGTAAACTCGACATATAACGCGCTGCACACTCGACATATGGCGAGGAAAACTCGATACACAGCGTGTGAAACTCGACATGCGCGGGAAAACTCGCCATGATTTGATACGTGGAGCGTGCCATACTTTTCTATAATATGCCCCCCATAAAATGCATTATGCAAAGTTGTAATAAGGAAGATGCCTGTTTTGCAAATTCGATTTCATTCAGGCATCTGGAATACTGAGAAAAATGAGGCCATAATGTACCCATAATAGCGTTGTCACAGGGACACACGGGTAGGGGTCAATAATGTCTCCCTACATGCTTGCTCAAGATTTCCAGTGTAACAATTTTGCTTGCTTTGATGGGACTCTGTTTATTATATAAATATTTTGTTGTGCTTTCAGCCTATTTTAGGCGTTTTTTTAAATAAGTTGGCCGTCATTTTCCCATAGAGTTTGTACAGTAACGGTTTAGCAACGTCCACATTGAAATTGTTTGTTTTCAGCACATAAAGGGTTATTTATATTTATTGTTAGTAATAATTGTTTACTTTCATGTATGTGTGCACATATATCAGCAAAAAATGGCTATGGTTCTTCGATTTTTGAAAATATTTCAAACTACTTCCGTTAGTGCTCGGGAAGGTTCCATGGGACTCCCACTAATTAACTCATTAACGGTTTGGGCGATTTTAATTTAAGTCAGACAAGTACAAAAAATTTCGACGAAAAAATCCCACGCGTAAAGCGGCCAGCACCAGTCTCTGTAGAATCAGGTCCACATAAATCTTGGCGACACAATTCTTGCTGGCACTGTTCAGTAGTTTCGCGAAATCGCAATTTGTCAACTCGTAGACTTGGAAAAAACTGAAGTATTACTGCAGCTTAATAGTCCATACAGGTACTCAGTGCATTAAAGGTGAATGCCACTGATACAGAAGAAAGTCCTGCTGAAATGTTAATGTAAATCTTTGTTTTTCCAAAGGCACCACACTTTGTGCAGCTCTGACGATTCCGGGGACTTTCCAGAATTATATAAAATAACATAAGATTACAAAAATCAAATGTTATGAAAGTTCGCCACCTTCTGTTTGAGAGGTCTACACTCGACGAAATCTCTTGTCATCTGGCAAAGAAGATTGACTTGCAAAAGAATTTGTCCGTAGCAAATTTCCCATGATGCAACAAAACATGCGAAGACAAGAACGAACGTTCGCAACTTTTCAGTTCGCTGAAACATGTTTAAAGGAAGTCCACATCCTGTGCTCGAATTGTTTTGACATAGCAATTTACAAACAAAGTCAATTGTTCATCAACAGGTGTGCAATCTTGCTTCCTCTAGTTAAACAAAGAACCCCTCTTACAGTTTCTTAGAATGGAAAAGATAAGTCACTGTGCTCCTATTGTTCTCCTGACTGCGAACATCTTCTGACCTGACATGTTCTTACTCAGAAAGTTCTCACAACACTATCCCCTTAGAACTACCGGTCAAAGCAGACCGTCATGCTTATTGCACAACACTTTCAAGTTCATATTAATATTTTTCCGTTTTTCCACTCATAATTTTAATAGATTAAATTTACATAATTAGTATACAAAAATATATATATTCAGGAGTCTGTCACCCCTCCCCCCCCCCTTACAAGAAAGAAAAGTTTTGCGTACTATGAAAACTTTCTTTAGTCTGTACTGTTTGGCTACTACAAACGTAGCATGTGAAGTTCGCATTTAGCTTACTCTTGAAAGGGCATCGGCAATTACATTGTCCTTGGCTTTAATTTGTTTGATGTCCAAGTTGTACCCTTGCATGGTTAAACTCTCATTTAGCAGTTCTGATTCTTGTTTTTCTCATTTTGTGGAGAAAAGTGAGTGGATTGTGGTCATATACACAAGTATTGGGTGGGGTGTTGGGTGAGCTCAGGAAACAACCTCAAAGTGTTTAAGGCTATCGGCAACGCTTAAACTCTCTTCAATGTTGAGTAATTTTGCTGCATGCTTATATGAACTTTCCTGGAAAAGTATCAAATTGGATGCTCAAACCTGTCTTCACACCTCTTGTGCGAGCACTGCACCGCATCCCCCGAGTCCTATAGCCATCTAACCATCAACTTGAATTGATTCTGAAACTCAGGTTCTGTCAGAACTGGTGAGCTCATAATTATTGGCCTTATTTAGTCAAATGCTTCTTGGCAGCATCATACCAAACAAATTGAATTCTTCTTGAGTAGCTGGTCATTGGATGTGCAATAACAGAACAATTAGACGTATTTCTAAATCCGCCATACCCAGAATCTCATCAGTTCTTTTCTGTTGGTAGGTGATGGAAACTTGTCATCGCCTCTTCTTTTGGCTTGGATGGGTTTTACCTGCCCTTGGCCCACAAGTGGCCTACAATATGTGACTGTGGCCAACAAAACTCACTCTTTGCTAAATGGAACAGTCATGAATTGGCTTTGGACAATTGTTCAAACAATTGCGATTGTTTCATTTGTCTTCCCATGTCTCAGATTACAATACCAAATCATCTATATATCTTTCACAATTCATATTCATATTTTATTTATTAGTCCATCAACACTATTTATATAACAGGTACTAGGACACTAAACATAATACATATTATAATATCATAAGTCCAAATATTACAATTTTTATCTGTACAGAAATAAGTTTAACTGGACGAGGGACCCTGCAAACGCAGAGCGTGTAACGCAATGCCCCTCATTCAGTGGAAAAAAGAAAAAAGTGGCAAGGTATGGATGTTAACTAGGCTCATAACAAAGTAAATTATTAGAAATGGTAATAGTAGAGCCATTATACTCAAGAACTAAAAAACACTTTCAGTTGTAGATCTATATGCAGGCATCCTAACGCGAATCAGTTACAAGACGGACACAACCAAGACAACAGACCAGACAGACAGACAGGACGGAGGGGGGAGAGAGACAGAGACAGATAAAGGGAGAACCGGACATCGGTATAGAGATACATACACAATAAAGATCACAAAATCCATCTACGTGTTATAACTTAGAATAAACCGTTGAAATGTTTTGTAAATGAGGGAGAGTGAGGTGCTATTTTTTAAAGTGACATCTAAACCGTTCCAAAGTAGTGCTCCTTGTGGGTTTTAGTGGTATTCTCTGCTAGTTTTGTGTTGGTATAGGGTTAATATGAAGGTCCGAAGCATAGCGAGTGTTGTATGGTTGGGATGGATCTGATCATTTCTTTTGAAGAACTGGGTTTAAGTAGCCTGATGAAAGTAATTGGTGATGAAGTTCTAACATGAAAGTACAAGTTGGAAAGATAAATATCAGAAAAGTTTTAAACCTGTTCATTGAGTGGAATAATGGGCTGTGTTGCCAACCTAAGGAATTATACAAAGTGCGGAATGCCCTTTTTTGTAAAGGAATAGGTGTGAGAATGTGTATTATTTTTTGCTGCCAGACATTGCCACAATAATTTTAGATAAGGGAGCATAAGTATTGTATAGGGTACGAAGATAATTTAGGGGAAGATAAGGACGGGACTTTGTGGATGATGCCATTATATTTAGAAATCAATTTTTGAGAGATGGGGCGTGTGTGATGCCAAGAAAGTTGGTTATCACTAAGTACCCAGAAACTTAGTGGTGTTTTACCTACTGATGTTGTTATTGTCGATTTGTATTTTTAGATTATTACTGTGTCTGTATATGTTTGTTTTTTGACAGAGCAAGGACATTTTGTTTTAGCTATATTTCTATCTATCTATCTAAACGGCCGCAGCCGAGATGCGGTTCACCATAGTAGCGCCAACTGTCCCTGTTTGTCATTAGTTGGGGATGTCAAGGATTGATCCTGCTTGTATGTTCGAGCAATCACATCAATTGTTAAAGGGCCGACGACCCCTGTTTGGCATGGTAACTTACAACATGTGACGTCTGATACTACTTGGTCAATCGACGATGACAGTGACCGGCAAATCGTGCACGGCGTTGGGCAACATATAATTAAATTGGAGGGATATCTCCATATTACTGTGCGTTGGTCTTGTGCTCGCGCCAGGATATTTTGTACTCGCATAAAAGCGTGGTGTAGGTCCATCCAGTCTATCTTTAGCTCTCTCTCACATGGTCCAGGTCTCCAGAGTCCATATAACAGGATACTCTGCTACGCACACAGCTCTAAAGAATGTTCAGCTTGGTTGAATTGGAGATCCCAATTTCCATAAGTGGTGTAGTTTATTGCAGGCATTCCAAAGCTTGTCCTTTGCGTGACAGGAAAAGCTTTCTTGTGTCGGCAACATAGACCCCAGATACTTGTAATCCTTGACCTCTTGATGCTAACCACTGCTGTGCAGATAGGTTGATGATCGTCTTCCTCATGACATTCATATTAGAGACAGCCTTATTATGTTTTGAACAAATAAATGAAATACTTGGAAAGTTCGTTATTTAACAAACCGTGGTTTCGAGTAATCGAGGTCTTCATTTAAAAACCGAATTTTATTGTCAATCCGCAATAATTATAGTGAGGAAGCTGGACACAGAGTACGATCCTTGATGTACAGTAAGAAAAGAAGCGGACCTAATATGGAACCTTGCGGTACACCACTATTATGTTAGAGGCGAGAGGATTTACCATTATATGTAACAAATTTTTTTCTATAGATAATAATGGGATATCCAACGTTTGTCAAGACCCCTTATAAACATAATGGCTTAACTTATTTACAAGGAGGAGTGTTTTAATGTATCAAAAGCCCTGCTTAAATCAAGACAGTATCCCAATTGAATGAAGTTTTGTTATCAAGTCCTCTGATACTTTGGTGTAATGGCCATTTATTATGGCCATAATCGGTGGTCCTCTTGGTGGGGCGAAATCCAACTGTTGGCACAAAGAATTGTTTTATGCTTTGAATAAAAGTTATAAAATTCTGTTTAGTACTATCTTCCAAGAAGAGAAGCGGACTATATGAGCCTCTGCGTAACACCACGAGATCTGTTAGAGGCGGGAGGATTTACCATTATAATGTAACAAATTGTTTTCTACATATACATAAGTTTGGATATCCAACGATTTGCAAGACCCCTTATGCCATAATGGCTTAACTTATTTCACACAAGGATGGAGGGTTTAAAAATGTCTCAAAAGGCCTTGCTTAAATCCAAGAAAGATACCAATTGAATGAAGTTTTGTTATCCAAGTCCTCTTATACTTTGGGTGAATCATTTTATTTGCCATCTCTGTGGTCCTCTTGGGGCGAAATCCAAAACGGTTGGCACAAAGAATGTTATGCTTGGAAATAAAATTATAAATTCTGTTTATACATAATCCTTTCCAAGATCTTCGAAAGAGTTGGCAGTATAGAATAGGCCTATAGTTTGTTAAAGTAGTGGGAGTCACTCGTTCTTGAATATAACAGGAAGACCTTGACGCGCTTTTCAGCTTTTGAAGGGACACACCAGTTGATAAAGAGCGATTGAAAATGTTACCAGAATTGAATTTATTTCAGGTACACAGCCTTAAGATATTAGAGCTGATACATCATGACGGTGGTGTGTCTTGTTTCTTAATTTCATTACAAGTTTATCAATGCTCATCTGATGAAGTTGGTTAAGAAAATACTACTTTGTGTGTAATAGGCTTACACAGGGTGAAAATTATGATCAGGTGGGGTAGTGATCGCAAGATAAGATCCAATATTTTGTGAAGAATTCATTGAAGTGGGAGGCAATAGCAGCAGGGTCAATTACTTTCTTACCATCTTTGTCAAGAACAAATCGGAAAGTTTTTGCTGTTTAATTCTTCCAAAGAAGTTTGTTTAGGGTTCCCACTTTTTTCATAGTATGTTTGTGAGATTCAATTTCAAGGAAATGTGTGACTTTTTTGAGGACCGAATTGGTTAAGGTATTTTCCTAGATTTAGTGTAGTGATCCGATAGCCTCGTTGGTTGTTTACAAAGCTTTCTATCTACTTTATCTTTAGTTTTGTATTGATTTCATTAGACCTTTTGTGACCCAAGGCTTATTTGGGGGATTACTTTAGATCATCTAGTCTTAACAATTGGGCAATGGATATTTAGGAGAACTGGGGTGAAGTTATCAATACATTTGTTGTAAGCAATTCGGGAATGCGCATCATGTGTTGTATACGCAAATCCAATTAACTATGGAGAGTGCATTCTTGGCGAGCCTGTTATGTTAATCCGTTTTTAAAACTTGGCGCCTGCGTTCGATAGATTGAGGATGAGATTTGGTTTGAATTGTAGGTGATACTGGAGGTGAAGGAAAATATCGGAAAGTGATCTGATAAGTCGCTACTGATGAACAATTTGATCACCTTTTAAGATAAGTCAATTATACAGAAAATGTTGTCAGTAAGCATTGTTCTAGTATGCCATCAATGGCAAGGGAAGAACTTGTTTGCATAAATCAAGTTGATGAAGTTGTTGACTTTGGCCTACTATCACATTTCAAAGAGGTCAAGATTAAAGTCCGCCCATGATGTAGCATTGTTTTTTCTCATTTGATACCGTGATCAATTTTTTTGTTCAAGTTTAGACATAAATCTCAAAACAACATATTCTGCTTATAATAATACCTATGATGGGTTTGTATGATGAGTATTTCAATAAATATCGAAATAGGTCCCCCCCCCAGTCATCAGTCTAATTTCGATCATTCTGAAATATACTTAAATTTGTATATTAAAATAAGAAGCTCCTCCACCTTTCCTGTCGGACCGTATACAAATTTCCGCGTTGTAACCTGGAAGGTCAAAAAGATTGGCTTCGGAACTATCATTAAACCAATATTCAAGTAAAGCCATAATATCAAAGCGATGGTTGAGTGCGTAGAACTAGTCATTAATTGAACTACCATTCTGTATTTTAGACTCCGGTTTATTTATATGAATAATGAAACCGGATTTGTCAAAAGTGGAGAATTAAAACTGTCCAATTGTTCAAAATAGGAACAATCATCAGAACATTGTGGTCAATATTACCTGCCGTATCACTGCCTGAGGATTGAAGTTAAGGGTGCTGTCAAAACGGATGTTACAAACGAAGATGGACACATTTAAAGAGTCAGAACCATACATCAGACGAGAGAACGTCCGAACCCAACACAAATAAACATAATTATTATTTTAAAAGAGTTTAGCTATTATGAAGGGGAGAATAGCTGAAGGAAAAAGGACGCGATTGCAGGGAATAAATAACGCTAAAAAAATAGTGAACAAACCTTTTTATAAAAAGTTTTTTTTAACTTAATTAAAAATAACGATGAATAAATATAGGAATGCTATAAACTAATCATAATTAAGATACACGGATCTGTGTACAAGAATGAAAAAAATATTGATAATAAAGACGTCAGGATGAGTGCTGTCATATATGTAATAAAACCTAGCAAGGGCGTGAACACACAATGTGGTAGCGAAATTATAGTCAAGGTGGGGGGGGCAATGTTTGTTACGTGATTAAAGGTCACACTCATACATCACTTACATATCGCAGATCCAAGGTGGAATTAACAATCAATGAAGGGATAACGGATAATGTAGTTATACCTCAGTCAGGTACAGAAGGCAATAGTAAGGAACTACATTAATAGGCATCTTGAGTCACGAAAATACATGAGCATTCCCAACAATTGTCCTAAATACATGCTGATACAGGTACGCACGAGAAATAACAACGCAATTTTAGAGAGGGAATAATGTACGCATTAATGATTGAGGAACTATAGTACTATCGAAAAAATACCAATCTATACATATTAACATACAGTTTTATAAACTTATATGATATACAGAATGAGAATAGATAAATTGAATTGAAATACAAAGCAAGCTATCTTCCGTAGATAAGAAAATTCATGTTGAAATATAATATGTATAGATAAAAAACTAGTGTATCTGAAAAATAAAATACATGTTGATAAATATGCCTCATATTAATGCATACACAAGTGTAATAACCATTATTTCAGATATATGCCAGTATTAATATTTACAGGGTACACTTTTGGAGAGCTAAGTAAAGATAAAGGTGTAATGATGACAAGGAAAACGAATACACTTAGCATAAATTATGATCATGGATCAACAATTTTACCATACATATAACTGAAGTCACATCCCCAAGTGGTACCAGAATAACTTATGTTTGAATCCAATTGAAATTGAGATATGGCAGTAATTAATTATCATGGTAATCTTTGAAGGCTAGAAAAAGATTAAAGTGAAGATGATGACATGGACGAAACCAATACATGGACATGTGATCATGATGGCAATTTTACTCAACCTATAACAGAGTCAAAACCCCAAAGTGCAATAAACACATTTAGGTAAAGTCATTAATTCACGATATGAAACAGTATTGAATTAAGGTAGAGACACGAAACGAATAAAAAGGGGAAAGGAGGCAGGTGGAGTGAAGGGAAAAAACGAAGAAAAATAAAAAAACCATGGTAAAACCTTGAATACTAGAAAATATTAAAGGGGAAGATGATGAGCAAGGAAATACGAATCATTACGGTGTGACCATGACGGCAATTTTAGTCTACTTTCCATACAAGTTCAACCCTCAAAGTGCTATATCCACATGATAAAAATCAGAACATTAATCGCTTAATGACAAAGTGATTAAAACACTAAACATGGTGTAACTGGTAATCGTTGGATAACATCAATATAAGAAGGCAAATGAAGGTGTAGATGATTACGAGCAATGAAATACAAAAAAACACATAGCAAAATGTGCCACAACCCCTTCATACAGCAAGTTTAGTATACTCATTTACGGAGTCAAATCCTCAAAGTATTACAACTATATCATTTAATTAGAGATGACAGTAATAATATACCATGGTAAAATTTGGATAGCTATATAAAGATAAAGGGTGGTAGACGCATGAGTAGCAAAGACGAACATGTCGCAATGAACATGACAGAAACCATTATCTAACGAGTCAAGCTCTACAAGGTGCTAGTACACCTATGTAATCACATTTAAATTCAATATGACAAATTACATCGTCGTGGTGTGTCATGGTAAACTTTGATAGCTAGAAAAAAGGGATGATGGTGGTGAAGATATGGATCATGAAGAAAACTAAAAACATAGCGTGTTGATATAAGCAAATTACTATTCTTATTATCAGCCACGGACACCGCTTACCTCAGCAATTACCTTGTTACCAATCTTTGGAATGTAGCGGGAGCTTTTTCAAGCCACAGTGCATCACCTTGTACTGGTACAATCCATCTGGTGTTACAAACGCTGAAAATTCTTTTGCTCTTTCTGTCCATGGAACCTGCCAGTATCCCTTTAATAAATCAAACTTTTGCATGTCCAATCTTATCAATACAATCAACAATTCTTGGTAATTGGATAACGAATCTGTCTGGAATTTAGATTTGTAGCCCTAAAATCTTGGCACACACATATGAATCCTCAGGTTTTGGTAACCATAACACACGGTGACGACCAATCTCTGTGGCTGGGTTCAATTATATGGTTCTGTAACATTGTCCTAGTCTTCTTTCATATTTGGCTTTTCAGGGTTCAACCTATATGGGTGCTGTTTGATAGGAGTTTGCTCACCCACAAATCAAGCATGAGCACCACCATTTGTTTTGGTAGAACTCTAAAAAGACTACAAGACATAGACCCCACTTGGTGTTAACAAAACACCATATGTGAACTCGCCGCACGGCTTGATGTACAAAACCCGAATGGAACGGCTACCACCTGAAACCAATCGTCAATATCAATACACTGAAGCATTTAAATGAGAAAAAACCAAGGAATCTAAGAAACCACCCTCCAGCATCTAACTAATGGCTAATCGCACTCACTCTAACCCTGCGTTTGACCTCTACTGTCGAGGAGCTGCAGAGTACATCTGTCCCAAGTCAAAGTGATGTTTGGTTCGTTTAGATGAGTTGCTATATTGAAAAGTCTTTGCCGCCATCGACTGAGCCCATAGACAATGTTTGAGGTACAAGCGCCACCAACCTGGCCATCAAGCCTTGTTCAAATCAACATGTTAAGTCATTAATATGCTATCGTTATAAATAAAGGAGTAACATTGAAAATCCTATTCATAATTATTGGTCAAATCGTCGATTGTTATTTTGTATAGTTCGAGCATATGCCACAAATGTAATGTAGCTGCAAACATCTCAATATGTTAATAGCTCAGCCTCGTTTTCGCAACATGGAAAATCGCAGGTGTCTCTCTGGAAGAATCTCTTATAGGATAGCTCTTCGCCCTTCCAGGCGCGAGCAATGACCAAACTTGTTAATCAAATTGGTAAGTTCATCCTGTTCAGACTTGTCTAAGGTGACTTTTTTTTTCCAATTGGTATCACATCAAAATTTTTAAGTTTGGGTTGACAACCAGTAGGCATGTCATCATCTGTTTTGGGTTTTCTAAATATCTCCGGTCCTATCTGTCCTCTTTGTTTTAACATTATCATCACCGTGTTCTGAAATTGTGATGGCAACGTGATTTGGAAGTGCTGGTTTCACCTCTTCAACCATAACTTTTTCGCATATTAATGTGACAAATTGTCTGTTTTGTTTGGCGCCTACCTGGCGTTTTGACAACATGTTTACATCACTGACCTTGGACTCACCCTCATACGGACCACTGTATCTACTTGCAATGGATGTCCAAGAAATTGAAATATACCAAACTTTATTCCCCTTTTTCAAACAACACTCTATCCCTTGCCTTTTTATCTACCACTGTTTCATTTTGACTTGGCTTGTCTTTCAAAATTGGCCCTAGCAATTTCACATTCCCTTGTCAGACTTGACTTAAATCCGATCCTAGTCTAATTCGTTCATTACCTTGTCGTTTGTAACCACCAACCACATTTCTTGAAACGTTTGTAAAACTTCCGCGTGACTTGATGTCCAAACAATAATTCAAACGGGCTGAATCCTAGCGATTCTTGCACCGCGTTCCCTAGCCAGCAAACATTAGTAGATGTACTCCCCTCATCCCAATCCTTTGGATATTCTGAACAAAAGTTTTCAAATCAATAATTCTTTAGCTTTTGATGAAACCTTTCCAGTGCCCCCTGGGACTCGGCGTGATATGCGACAGATTTGTACTGTGAAATCCCCAATTCATGCATAACTTGATATCATAGTCGCGGACTGAACTTAGACCCTTTATCTGATTGGAGGGATTACTTGGGTAGGCCAGTGTACAGAACTTAGTTATTGCTTTCACAGTAGTGTGTGCTTTGATATTTCTTAGTGGAATCGCTTCTGGAAATCCGGTTGATGCACACATTATCGCCATCAATACTGGTTTCCTGACTTTGTTTTTGGCAAAGGGCCTACCAATCAATAATATTCTGACTGAATGGCTCCTCAAATGCTGGAATTGGTTTTTTAAGCGCCTGGGGGATTTTTTTAATTGGCTTGCCTACCACCTGACATTTATGACATGATTTGCAATACTCATTAAATTCTCTCTGGATGTGGGCCACCCAAAAATTATTCAAAGATTCTATCAAGTCTTACTAATCCCCAGTGTCCACCATTGGGTTAATCATTTTCAAGACTGACATTCCTTTCCTGATAATTGAGGTACAACTATTTGATGTACAACTCCCCAGTCATCTTCAGCCGAAACATCTGGAAGTCTATATTTTCTCATCAAAATGGTCATTTTCTTTTCTTCTTCATACAAAGCACACAAGAAACTTTTGAAAGCTTCCTGTTTGGGCAATTACCTTTCAATAAATTTAGTGAGTTTCGGGATCTTTTCTTTCCTCCTCGATCAGCTTGTTTTTTTGTGATCGGATCAGAATTAATCTCTAACTTCACCTAATACTGAATTGTCATCAAACTTGAGAAAAATGTATCGTCCAAATCTAGAAAGAGTTCATTCTTTTCTTTTGGTTTCTTTTGGTGTTTTTGTTTGTGTCTGTAGTTTTCAACTACATCACTGAGATCTTCTGTGAGATTTGTTTTCTCATAGCCCTTGTAACGGCAGGAGGCGGAAGATTATTTTCCTCTTCAGCGTCACTTTGACACAATGGCTTTGTGGACACAATTGGATCAGGTATTACTTTAACTAACTCAGCTAAATCATTTCCCATAACATGGACACACGGCGGATTGGGGCCCCAAAAAATTTTTTTTTTAAGCCTAACCCCTACAGTGACTGTTCCAAACCTAGGTCTGATTCAAGTTTAATTGATGGGAGGCACTTTTGAAAACTCCATCCCACCCCTTTAATCATTACATCAGTCCTGTGTTGATGATTTTTTCTCTGAAAAGGGTTTGCATCTTCTAGAATTAAAAGCTTTGAGCACAACTGTGTTCCACGCACTGATAGTATGGTTTGTGGGTTAGTTTCATAATTTGTGATTGAGACCTGTCCTGGTATGACAAAAGGTTTTTGAATTCTTCACTCACTTCTCCCACTAGTTTTTGTAGTTGTTTTCCGCCTTTAACTTACTTTGGTAGGCCTTCCTGGTACTAATGCTGCATTAGTTTACCATGTGTTCCAACACTGTGAAACAAGGTACCCTTTCTTTTTGCAATAAGCAAGTTGGCAACGATGGTCGACTTAGATGCCCTCCCATGAACTTGATGCAGTTAATTTGATGAGAGGCACTTTTAAAACTCCTCCCAACCCCTTTAAATCATTACATCAGTCTGTGGTTTGATGATTTCTCTTCTCTGAAAAGGGTAGTGCAATCTTTAAGAATTAAAGTTGAGCACAATGTGTCACGCATGAAGTAATGGGTGTGGGGTTAGTTTTCATATTTGTGAGTGAGACATGTCCTGGTAGGACAAAAGGTTTTGTAATTCTTTCACCCTTCTCCCCCTTGTTTTGATAGTTTTGTTTTCGTCCGCGCCTTTACTTTTGGTATACCTTTCTGGTACTATGCATTCATTAGGTTTACCATGTAGTTCCACACTGTTAAAAAGGTACCCTTTCTTTTTGCAATAATTTACAAGTTGGCAACGAATGGTCAGACTTAGAGGCACTCCCTGAACTTGATTCACATTTTCACTATTTGTTTACTACATCTGACACTACTTTTGGTGTTTCCTCCCCCACTTTGGTAGGTGGAGGGGACTGACTTCTTCTGCCATGGTTTCCCTGTGTAAATGTGAGCTTTGCCGTATGTATAGATTAATTTATGTGTGAGTACATATTCTTCTGCGATGTTGCTTTGCTGCTTTCTTTTATTGTTTCAATTTGTCTCAACTCTTAAATCTTCTTGACCTCCTTAGCAGCCACTCAACGTTCTTAGTAACGTAAAAATTCTACAATGTGTCTGGTTTGGTGTCTTTTGGTACCCTGAATTACTGTCTATAAGCCTCAGGTACTATATAGCTCACAGGCTTTCAGTATCGGGCTCCGGCTTCGTGCCCAGATCGTGTGTTAAAATCTCATGAAATGTTGGTATTGGTGAATGAAACAGTTTGTTCCAAATTTTGAATTTTTTCCAAACGACGTTTAGAATATGTCACCGATGCGTTTTTTTCAATTTCCCATAGACTTTGACAGGGGCTGATTTTGGGGCAGTAATAGAACTTGGCAATTTTGTGAAAACTACCACAACTACACATTTTTATTCAATTATTTCTCAAGTAATTGACAAGTTATAAGATTGGTGTTTGTTTCTAATGGCTAAAGAAATATCAAAAATTCATACAATTGTTTATTTTTCTGTGTGGTCATCAAAAACAAAGAAACAGTGTCGCACAACACTTTTTTTGTTTAAGTATTGTCTAGAAATACTGAAGTATCACTTTTCATAATTTTTCTAGAAAAAACAACTCCCTGGTGATGAATAAGGTGTCATATGAAAAGGAATCAAATTAGAAAAATTCTCACCGTGATTTGCAGATTGAGTGTTTCTATTTGAATAATGGTGTTTCTAATTTCCCTAAATAATTTTTCCTAAAATATTTTTTTCAAAGAATTAAACACTTGATTAAAAAAAGCCAACGTTAGATTTTAGGTTTTTGTTTCTACCCACATCCCTGGAGTTTCATCTTCAAAGCCCCTTTCCATTTTAGGCTGGGAAAAATTATTTTATGTAAAAATTGGGAATTTTAAAAAAATAAATAAAAACACAAACAAATCATGCAGTCTTGAAACTGCAAAATATGGTGGAGGAAGTCCATCCTTCCCATAGTCAATTTTGGACATAATTGATTTAGGAATTTTATTTTATGGCATTTTCTGTAAGCCATTTTATCCCGATGATCCTACCTAACCGTATCTAATTACCACTTGCTCCATCGCCAAAGCAGAGTACGCCTCGCTTGCTTTGCCGACGATAACACTCTGTAGTAACAAAGTCCAACTTTGTTTTAGCCATTTTAATTGGTGGCAATTTTCTCGAGTGCATGAAAAATTTATCCCCTTCACTTTCCTGAAATTTAGGTACAAGCCTAATGTGAAAGGGTTATACATCAAAACCAGACTCAGTAAAGATTCACTCTGTTTCTGTTTGTTGCACTCTAATTTCTTAGTTTCAATTTCTTCTGCTTTCTATTTCTTTCTGTCTAACTCAGCTGGTATCTTTTGATTTTTCAATTTCTATTTGACTCTTCTCTCTTTCTTGAGATTGAAATATTTTCCTTTTCTGTATTTCTACTCTTTCCCTTTCTTGTGGATTTAATGTTTCTCTAACTCTAATTCTTGTATCTCCTGAAATTTCATTTGTTTCCTACTTTCAATGCTACATTTTTCCCCCCCCATACATCGTCCATTGGAATGACTTTCGCCATAAAAGATTGATTTCCCACCACTTCATCATCTACCATGTTGGGATTCTCATGTTCTTGATAATTTGCTTCCTCGTTACCGATTTACCACCTGCCTCATTAATATTTGAAATTTCCAAAGATCTACTTTCCTCAATGGTCAATACATCCCAGTTCAAGCTTCTTCACAAACTCTTGAGAATTAAATGCCATTGTGATTCAGTTTTCTGTATACATATTGTATTTACAAAGAATTTAAAACACAATTTGGATAATACCAAAATGATATACAGTTCCACAATTTCTAAACAATTTGTTTTGCCACATAAATTTATAATCGAATTTTGTTTCCCGACGACAAGCCCCAAATTTTCCGTACGGGACGTTCCCAAAGTCAGAAAAGCAACCTCACGTGGTTCATAAACGAATACAATGCTATTTGTAAGAAGATTGCTTGACCAAGATGTAAATTCAAAACATGATTTTTAATACATAAATGAACTCGATCAATCATTAATCACAAAATACAATATTACAATTCAGCAAAATTATTATATTTCGTTACCTAATTTAAAAAAATCAAGTTAAACCACTTCATCTCATGAATTTTATCAAGTTCAAAGTTCTTGTTGGTTGCACACCAGGCTCTGTAGAAATCATGTCCACCTAAATCTTGGCGACACAATTGTTGCTGGCACTATTCAGTAGTTTTCTCGAAATCGCAAAAGTCCTTTTGGTCTAGACCGCGATATAAATTGTAGCACTTGATGAAATGCTGAAGTATAACTGCAGCTTTGTATAATCATAGTCCATACAGGGACTCATTCGTTAAAGGTGAACGTCACTGGTACAGGATAAAAGTGCTGCTGGAATTGTCATGTTAATCTTTGTTTTTCCAAGGCACCAAATTTTGTGCAGCTATGACGATTCTGGTAACTTTCCAGACATTACATAAAAAACACAAGATTACCTAAATCAAATGTTTTTATGAAAGTTTATCTCACATTCTGTTTGAGAGGTCTACACTCGCTGAAATCTCTGTCAACTTGCAATAAAAATTACTTGCAACAGAATTTGTCCTTAGCAAATTCCCATGATGCATCAAAACATGCGAGGGTGGGGGGTGGGGGGGGGGGGTGGGGGGGCTGGAGTGTGGTGTTGGTGGGGGGGGGGGTGAGGGTGGGGGGGGGGTGGTGGGGGAGACAAATTAAATTTCACACTCCATTTCGTTCGCTGAAACATGCTCCACATCCTGTTACCTGAGTGTTTTGACATTATCATTACACAAAATCTATCGTTCAACAGGTGCGAAATCTTGCTTCCTATAGGTAAACAAAGAACCTCTGTATAGTTCTTATTGTCCTCGGACTGCGAACATCTTCTGACATGTTCTTACTCAGGAAGTTCTCACAATCTAGTCCATTTAGAACTAGGTCAATCAGACAAGTCATGCTTATTGCACATTACACATTGCAAGTTTCATATTAATATTTTCCAGTTATATGATTAAATTTAACATGAATTAATATATAAAAAATAATATAATATTCAGGAGTCTGTCACAATAAAACTTTTTAAGGTTCTTTATAGAAGTCAGGGTGCTAAATACAGGACAAAAACGTTCTATTTTGAACCTTTATTGGAACCTTTATTTCTAACAGTGTACTTATTTCAAGAACTGTCCGAGTTGGCAAGTAAAACTAAATGCTTTTAAAATAAAAGTCACTGATGTAACAGAATTGATGATGGATGTGACTCAGATTGTTTTATTTTGTAAATGTTGGTCCAGAGAAAGGCAAAAAGGGTAATGAATAATGTGGAAAAAACATGAATTGGACCAACATTGGCCCAACGTTCACAGGACATTGGTACAACATAGGCAAACAACATGTTCTCAACCTCAATTTTGTTGGTCCGATATCGGCACAACGTCAGTCAATAATCATTTTATGGTGGTCCAATTAAGGCCCAACATTGCAAAAACATTAAGCCAATTTCTACAAAAATCGATAAATCAAGGAATGAATTACGCAAGTTTCTACCAATTTTGTGAGATAAAATTACAGAAGCTTACAGATATTACATTTGTTACAAGGTACACTGAACTTTCATAACATAAGTTCTTACGAGTCGGAAGTGATCGAAACATTTTCAAATCATTTTCACAAGATTTTAACGATTTCCGGGTCATAAAATCACCCAAAACGCAAGCTTATTTTCTACAGTCGTAGCTCAACAAAGGAACGATGGATTTTGATGGGGATTTTCGGTATTTTCTGAAGAAACATCTCCTCTATTTGAATATTAACTACTTAGTTCTCCAGGTAGACAAGGATGAATATTTATTAATCTTTCCCTTAAGATGGCCAGCGCACGTAAGTGTTGAAAACAAATCTGCGCTTGGCCGGACTCGAACAGGCTACCTCCCATTACTAGCACGGAGCTCTTGCCAACTGAGCTAACAGGCCTGGGTTGATAGAGGAGCGATAGATATTATCTTTTTTTTCATCATA